>KN483358.1:0-14172 GCA_000787095.1 Periophthalmodon schlosseri | reverse complement strand
GCAAATGTTTTAACTGTGACAAAACAATCGAAGCAAGTCACTCCTACTACAACAATTCAAATCCACAAATACTTATATCCTAATTTAAAGCTACAGTGTGTAACTTTCTGGAGGTGGAGCGTCACCTGCGTGATTCCATGGAAACAGAAAGTCAAAACCATAAGAACATTCTCCATGGAGATAGATAAGTTTTATGCCGTACTGTGGAATATTAGGAACAAGGCTAAACAAGAGTCAGGTTTGTGGAGAGGCGAGCCCACACACTGTACGGACCTGTGTTTTTATATGTTTTTCAGTGAAAAAAATAAGTATTTTATTTTTAGCCAGTTTTTTGGGCTAAAATCTGTGGCATAAATACTGTAATACTGTAGTGCTTCACATAAAAAACGTATCATAATTTAATGGAAAAACATAAAACATAAAATACAAAAATCTTGCCATTTTAAAAATAAACGTTTTCAAAAGGGATTTTGTATTTGACAAATTTTTGGTTTAGTTTCATTACTGTTCCATTTGCTCTTTGTTATAATGATCTATTCTTATATTGTATTTTGTGACCTACTGTGTTCATTTAATTACTATGCAGTTTGACTAACAAAGCACAGAGACATGAAAATACGTTTACTTTTACTTTTATTATCAAAACTATTACAAAACTTTGGCAAATGAGAATCAACGTTGTACAAAAATACATTCAGATGTTTGTCTTTTTCAGTGCGGACCTGATTGGCTCGGCTCCTTCTCCGGGTTCAGTCTTTGGAAGTCGAGGAGAAGCGCCTCCGGTCGGATTTGGAATGTCTTTGAGTCCATCGGTTTAAGTGGCATCTCCAGCGTAAAGCACCACAAAAAAAAAAAAAACCAAGGCTAAATCTCGAAAATCTCAACTCATTTTTGGTTTAAACTACGATCTTTCATGTCGTTAGCAGCGTTGAGAGTCCACCTGCCTTGTGTGCATAATCCACCACCCTCCTCCATCTATACCATCCTATATTTCATCATTGCGCTAACGTTACATTAGCGACAATAGCATAGCATTCTTGTAACAAAGGCAAGTATTTGTGCAGCCTGGCCAGCGATCCCGATTCTTACAGCAAAATTCGTACAAAAATAGGTTGAGTTAACATTTTTTTGAATTTTAGTTTCATGATTTCAGATGGAGGACAAGGACTAGCGTACGTCAACGGGCAAGGCACTGCTTTTTTATGAGAAATATCTTGAAATATGTAGCTAGGCTCAGTAATGTATCAAAAATCTGCATTTTGACTCTTTAAAATGCAAATTCTACCACTGAAATCTGACTTGTCCCCCTTTACAGCGTTATAGCACCGTGTCAACACAACCTTTTTGTGCGAAATGAAGCTAAAAATCAACTATTGCCAATATTCAAAATGGCCGACAGTGACAATTTGCGTACAATCCAACCTGTCTGTTTTAGCGACAGGCTAACAGCACTGATTTAAAAGGAAAAAAAACAAAAAAAGAGCTTCAGACTAGCTTCACTTTGCTAGCGAATGGGTCGGGCTGGCCAGGCTATGCTAGGCTATGCTAGGCTAACTCATTTTTGTTCATTACATTCATCTCTCCGTGTCATGCAATCTCGTCTGCAGACTTTAAGGCATCGAGTAAATTTCCCTTTAGCATAAAACATGTGCTACTACATGCATAACAACTCGTAAATACTCCTTAGCTCTACCTTCACATGTTTTTAAAAATGTGCTTACGTAACAGTAGAAAAATCATCTTTAGGCTTACGATGCATAGCAAAGAATGGTTGTTAATATCTACTGCATGTTGTCACGGTTACAATCGCACCGTTTAACGCCTTCAAAGTTGCCAAAGCTATGACAACTCATCAACAGCGCTTTTAAAAACAACCCTAACATCAACTCTTAGTGATTTTTACCCCCACCAATGTCCATATAAACCTTGATTGGGAGAATGCTAATTTTAATCGGAGCCCAGAGTTTTAAATCACTTTAAGAAGACAGGAGAAAGAAGTTGCTAGTATCCTCCACTTCCGGACAAAAATCCTTCGTTTTTGTCCGTGTTTTTGGGGAGCGCAGTCCTGTCACGAGTCCCGGCTTATCCGTAGGGGGCGCTACAGTGCGGGCCCGGTCTGTCCCACGTCCAGATCCAGAGGAGAAGACAACTCTCGTGTGATTGGTGCGTTTCAAATCAGCTCGTCTCTCGGAGCGGCGCCGCGTGGTTCAACAGGTCATGCAGCGAGGACGGATGTTGTACGGCTGTGGGTTTGGGTCAATCTGGAACAAAAAAATACAAAAATATAAATTAGTCTTAACAGCTCGCAAAATAGTAGGTTACAACTAAATTGGCAATGTTGTGAATTGGGGCCGAACGATTTGGGATTTGGAGTCTGTTCAAAGATCACATTTTAAAACACGTCCACAAAAATCGGAAAAAATACTGAAATCTGAACTGAAACTAAAACAAGAATCGCAATTCAGAGCACGTTTGTACAGAGCTAAACGACACGGTTAGCAGTTTTTAAATCCAATTCTCCTACTTCAGTATAAACTCATTACAAACTACTACCAGGGAATCAAATTTATCCTGTCGTCGCTTACCACGCTGTAGACGGGCGGAGGTCTGAAGCGGAACTCCTGCACAAAGGCCTGGAGGGGGCGCTCTAGGATGCCGCTGAGGTCTTCCGCAGGCTGAGGGGAGGACGCGGAGTTCCTCTGCTCGGCCTCTTCGTCACTGACCACGGCGCTGTACTCTGGAGGAGCTGCGGACCGAGGCGCAAGAGGCACGTTAGCTTTAGCACGGTTAGCTTCGGCGTCATTCAAAACAACTAAAAACATGTAGTTTGACGTTATTCTGCCAACATGCGATAGAGCTAAAGAATTATGAAAAATGTCTAATTACAACTTTTTTGTGATTTAATGCAAAAAGAAAACACAATGAAGTCGAATTCTGTTTATAGACTCATTTTTTTTTTAAACATGTCCAGGAGCACTGTGATAAGATTTGGTCAAAGTTCACAGTTTAAAACCATCCGGGAAGATTAACATTTACGAGAAACGTCCCCGTGTGTCAGATGTTCACATTTCAGTCTCTCAAATGTGGCTTGAACGGGTTTAAAACGTTGCACTGTGAACAGATTCCTGATTTGTAAACATTAACAGTCATTTAGCCTTTAGACACGTCCTAGCTTACGCCCACGCTAGCACTTAGCCTAGCACTGATTCATTTGCCAACATGAGTTTCATTTGGTTTGTTTAGGCTACAGGGCTGGGTTTGGAGCCAGGGGAACTTTGCTCAGTTAGTCATTTCCATAAATCCATCCATTTTCTTCTGCTTATCCGGGGGTGTGACGCTAACTGAAAGCACTGCTCTGTCAGAAGCTCTGTTAGCTTTATTTTAACACAATCTGACCATAAAGAGACGATTTAGCTGGAAGTACAAACAGTTGAGTTGATTTGTGCTGTTAAACAAGTCTCTCGCACATAAAATTACTGTCACAGTATTTTTTCTTGAGTTTTCAGACAGTCTTAAAAGTTTTTTGGACAGTGTTTGCCAACGTGTGCATTGTGTCTCCATGGCAACTGCTGAACTTTCCACCACAGAGATGCACGTAGATCACGGTTGTAAAGCAAAACCAAAAGTGGGAGACTGTTTTTCAAATTATTTATAAAACAGAAAGTGAAAATACCGGTTTTACAGGGGATTTTCAAGCTGATTTTTTAAACTACCTGAACTCCAGTTAATACGGGAGAGAATATGAATCATCAAAACCGAAAATTGTGAGTCTGATTTTCATTTGAACAAATAAATATCAATAGGAAAACTTGGATTTTTCCTGAATATTTTGGAGACTTTTCTTGCTTTTAGTTATATCTTGTATAGGACCATATAGTAATAATTCTGGACATGATTAAAATGAGCCCATGTCAAAAATGTGACTATATTCTATCCATTAGGACGGTTGCCATAGTGATTAACAATTTAAAGCTTTATTTATTTGTCAGTAAAATTACAGATGAATGAATATAAACAGATATAATTTGGACGTTGTGTACTCACGCTCGGGTTGTTCGGGGATGGCCATGCGGAGCCACTCCAGGTTGACGCTGTACTGACTGGACACGCTGGAGGTCCGGCTGCCGAAGGGGTGCAGGGGGATGGTCCCGATCACCAGGGGGAGCTCCAGGCACAGCTTAGAGGTGCCAGGTACGTCCACGCACACCTGAGGCAGAGAGGCAGAGACAGGTTTGTGAAGTGTAAAGAAAACCGAAGAGCACGTTTAAACCAGGAGCACGTCACGTGTGTCGATGACAAATTTAAATCTAAAACGCCTTAATGAAAACAACGGGTCCATTGACTTCCTGTTATAGTTTGGATATTATAAAGTACAATGTAAATAATAGGGAAAACTGGCTTTTGCCCCCATCTGGGAGTATGTCATCATCACGTTCTAGAAAAACAACTAAGTGTAGCCTAACCGGGGCCGGGGGTGCGACTTATACTCAGATGCGATTTATATGTGAAATATATGTTTTTTTCTTCATTATTATGCATTTTTTGGCTGGTGCGACTTATACTCCGGAAAATACGGTACACATACACTTACATATACACTTTAAATGCAGCCTGATAACACAGCGTTACTCAAGACATGCAGGCTAAGGACGAGCCGCACCAAAACTGAGACGGGAAAGAGGCTTTTGGCTGTTTTGCTTCACAGAAATGGAACAAAGTCCAAGGAAAAGCAAAACTGGATACTTTGGTGACACAATCGCAATTTAATAATCTGGTAACAAACTTTTATGCACACGCCTGCTCCTGTTTTTAAGGTTTTATATGGACTTGTTTGTTTTGTGTGTTTTTCTGCTTGTGTTGTATTTTAAACAGGGTTCCCTCATTGGGTTCCCCTGTATAAATAAATCTCAAAATAGTGAATTAATGAGAAAGGGTTTGTCCGCTAGACCCAAGAACTCACTGAAATACAACAGAAACCTGCCTTTTACCCCCAACGGTTTTAAATACGATTGGCCTGTAGAATATTATGACGTCATATGAAACCCAGCCGCTGCAGTGAACTCGGGGCAGGCGTCAGAGTCGGCCATTTTACCTCCCCCTTTACCTTGAGCATGTACTCCACTTTGATGATGCGGCACTGCAGGATGGAGGGTCCCAGGGGCGGGATCTTGATGGCCCGGCCGTGCCACGTCTCTCGGCTTCGGGCGCCGACGATGTCGCCGCACAGAGTCGCCACCACCGACCGCTTCTGCTTCATGGTCCCCCGGGCGATGAACGTCTGCGTCTGCGTGATGTAGGCCTTGGGCACGATGGACCGCGAGGTAGAGTTATCGAATTCGGCGAAGACGGGGATGACCTCGCCTGGGGAAACGAGAGAGATGAGGATTTACAAGAGTTTTACGCTGTTAAAGATGCACTGTGTAACTTCACTGGTTTGTTTCTATGGAGAGGTAATATACGTTTCTGTTTATGGAAGAATAGTTATTGCTGCGGTAATAAATTATAAAATAAATTACTAATCAGATCTATGGAGGGTCCGCTCAGCTCGCAGTAAGAATCCGTGTTTTTGCAAAGTATTTACAACATTTTGAAATACTGAAGAAATGTAAGATGGAAAATAGTTTATTACCATATTGTAAAGTGTTCCAAACAAAGCAACAATATCTCCATGGAGACAAGCAGGAAACGGATACTCCCCAGAAAAGTTACATGATGCACCTTTAAGTAGTAATTAAGGACGAGCTGAAGAGTAAACTTCAGTAAAGTTTTGAAAAATTGTCAAAATGTTTATATTTTTGGGGCCATATTCTATCCATGGCTTTCAGTGTGGATAACAACTGAAAACAAAATGTTAGATCTTTTGTAAAACTCCTCAAAATGTTGCACATGGCAGGAAGCTGAAACTTGTGAATAGCATAAATAAAAATACAGATGAATGGATTTGAGAAAGAGGGACACAAGCTTCCAGGCTTTTTCAACAGAACGTTTTTGTTTTCTATCAAATATGAAAAACTGAAACATCTACACCCTGTTTGTTTGTCCTCCACGTTTATGCTCACCTGGCGTGTATCCTTTGCGGTCGATCTTCGCCGTCACGTTCACTTGACCAAAGTTCCTGTACCAGGCTCGGGCCATTTTGTCCTTGGTGCCGGCCTGAGGTGCCTAAAAAAAACCCCACCAAAATCTCATCAGCACCACATGAAGGACAACGCAACAAGACCATGTCGTTTCTATGTCGTTTGGAAGATTACAGTTTTTTTTATTACGATTTCTTAGCTGGCGGGCGTTTTGAGGTCTAATTCCTAATCTTAATTTAACAGTGGTTAGAGCAGTGGTCCCCCCCCAACCCGAGGGTCAGAGGATCCAAGTTCTGTTGCTGTGTCCTTAGGCAAAACTCTTCAGCCACATTGCCTTGTATGAAAGTGTCGTGTGTGTGAGAGTTGGTGGTGGAGTTCGAAGGGGCAGATGGGGCAGATTGGTGTATGAATAACTCAGTCTAAAACGCTTTGGGTGTCTTGAAAGGTGCTGTGTAGATCTAATACTTTTTATACCATGTGCCAGTAGTGCAGGTGTGTTGATGTCGGTTTTTACCATAGACTGTATATATAAATGGACATAGCCAAACTGTTAGCCGCCGCGTTCCCAATACGAAGTGATCACCCCTCTCTCTGTACCTGCTGCTGTCAGACTCGTCATTTTGGTCTTAAATGTTCGTATTAACCCGCTCTACATGATCCTGGGGTTTTTATTTCGCTATTGTGTCTGTAAATCAAGATATGAACATTAATAACAGACAAATCAGGCGCCTTCTTTCCCAGAGGTCGCTCCCGCTAGCGTTAGCAACAGGTTTGATTGACAGCGTTGCTAAGCTCGAACGCTGTGGGTGACGTCACGCTCGCTTAGTCCACTTCTCTATACAGTCTGTGGTTATTTCTACTCTTTTATTCCTTCTCACTTACCAGCAGCGCCGGCGTGTTGATGTCTATGGGCTCGATCACTGTAAACTCTTTCTTGATTTTCTTGACGGTCGACCAGGGACGATGCAGCTTCACTTTGACCCAGTATCTGATGCTTCCGTGTTTGCCTTCGAACGACGTCACCAGAGTCTCCTCCGGGAGCTGGAAACTGAACGGGAACTCGTGTCTGCCGGCCGGAAGCACCGTCAGCTCTCCGTTATCTGTAAGACACAAAAACACATAGACCACGTAAGAACGTTGGGCTCCTGTTTGATTTGACCGGTTTAACGGCTGTAACGAGGACAACACGGCAGAGTTGCGTAGAGCTTTTGTATATTTTTGGACATTTAAAAATAAAATAAATTACTCTGGAGAAAAAAAAAAAAAAGTTTATGTAATGTGCTATATAAAAAAGTCAATTGGCTAGTTTTATAAATAGTATTGTGTTAGCTGGAACATCTTAGCATCTGAATTATAATAACTTTATTTTGTAGAGCTCTTTTCAAAAACATCACTTCAATCCAAATCAGACTTAAAGGGCCGGTGCCCCATTTCTTCCCATGTATTTGAGATATACTGTATAAGCAGCTCTTCGGGTCAAAATAAGTCCGCCGTGTGTCGTCTGCATCCAATTACAAAGCGTTCTATTGTCCGCAAACCAGGAAGTACGCTGTCAGCATGCTAGTTGTTGTTAGCATTACCGTTCTGGTCTCTGAAAGTTGTGAAAAGCCTTTATAAACTCATCACTGTGAATAATTTGTACGCTCCGAACGCATAAGGCAAGTGAGGGAAAACTTTGGACACTTTGATAATTAGTCATGTGTTACAATTACAATTATAATTTAAATAGACCAAAAAGTCCCTTGTAATTTCCCATAAAAGGTATTACAAAAACTAAACCAGGACTAAACCAGGAATGAACCAGGAACTAGTTGACACCCTGAACTCTGTACCAGATCAAAACTGGGTCTAAACAAGGAGTAAACGAGGACTAAACCAGGTCTAAAAAAGGATTTTAAACAAACTAGTTTTAAACCAGTTCTGAACTAGGACTAAACTAGGTCATGGACTAAACCTGGAACTAAAAGCGCCCTAAATTCCAGGTCTTCTTAACCAGTTATGAGATGGTACTAAACCAGGTCTAAACCAGGTCTAAACCAGGTCTAAACCAGGTCTAAACCGGGACTAATCTGGGACTAAAAACAAGTGTTAATCTGTCGCCTTTGTAATGTCAGTGTGATGCATCTTGATTCTTGTGGAGTTACGGAATAGTTTTGGAAACGATTGCACAACCTCACCCAATGTTATATGAGGCCCCGTGATGCAACGTCAACGTCACTTTAAACATATAAAAAAAAGCGCGAGGAAAGTCAGGACCTGTTTGGAAAAGCGGGTTTAGACCAAGGACCCTGCGCACTGGGCTATGGAAAATACACGGAAAAATTATATATAGCAATCGTTGTTTTGGTCTTGTGCAAAATTAGAATGTTGAGTAAATCGTCTAGAGTTACAACTATTAAAAACGACCTTAAAGAGGCAGAAACATGTGCTGTTATCTCCCAAACAAAAGTGGAAAGTGGGATTTCTAAAAGGTTCATTCTCGTTTTGTGCAGTGAACTTCAACCTCAACCAAGACAAGGGCTGAGCGAGTTGGTTAAAATATCACTTTGCGATTTTTCGATTTACGATTTATGTTTTAATAAAAGTTCTGTTCAAAGTTCACAAGAAGAACTGACAAAAAGAGTGAAATCTGAACTACAGGGCGAGCAGTTTTTATGCAGAATAAGGAAACGACGGTACTTCAAATATACTAAGGAATAGACTCGATACTCGCTGCCGATTCTGATACAACGATGATAATAAAAACACTCGTTATTTAGACTAAAGAATGTGATTTTGTCCTGTGAATGGGACTCTTTTAGTATCGATACCTGCTCAGATGAGTATCTAGTTTCGTCCAAGCTTTAGTGTCGTTTACATCTGATTCCTGATACTGTTGACATCCCTGCAGTAGGTAGAAAAGCTGTTGAAATTGGGTCTTATTGTAGTTGGCTCGGTGCCAGAGCACAGAGATCACATGGCGTTCCTTTGGCTCGGGGGGGAAGGGGGCGGGTCTCCCTCCATTGAAAACATGTTTTTGCCCGGATCAGTTACACGTCGTCTCAGCCCTGCCTCCTTCCAGCCCTTTAGCACGTGTAGCCAGCTAAGCGCGCTAGCCTGCCCCTGCTTCACTGGGGAATTAGCCAGATACTGCTAACAATGCTAAGACCTCTGCGTTTGTCAGATTACGTCGGATGCCCTCCCTGCGTCTCCATGGGGTCTTGTTCTGCGTAAAAGCTGCTAATCCTGTGGTTTAGACCTCCACAAACATGTTGTGAAATGTTGCCGTGTGTCAGATTATGTCAGATGCCCTCCCTGTGCCTCCAATCCGTGGCGTCTTATTCTGCGTAAAAGCTGCTAACCCTGTAGTTTAAACCTTTACAAACATGTTCTGAAATGCACGGGATTGTGGGATTAGTTTAGCAGTTCGGATTTCAGTTTCAACACTGTCTGAGGTCTGCAAATGTGTCAGAGAAATGGCATTCATACATTTTTTTTTTTTTTTACAAGCACAGCACTAACCTAAAGCGTGTGCATAAATTAGTCCCTTACAGCATTTGCGATTCCAAAAATATCATCTTGTTTTGCATTTAAATTTGGCTGTGAAAAAACGGCTGAGGAGACAAAAGGAGGCTTGGCAGTGGGCTTCCTGCGAGCGCGGTCGAGCTGCAGAAAAACAACTTTCTTCGAAGGAGGAAAAGCAGAGGGAAGAGTGCGAAAGAGCTGAGCTAGCAAAAGTGCAACCTTTCCATACGAGCCAGCCAGGACTCTGTGTACCAGGGCTAAAGCAGGTCTGAACCAGGTCTGAACCAGAGCAGAACCAGGGCAAAACCAGGGCAGAACCAGGTCAAAACCAGGACTAAAACCAGGACTAAAACCAGGACTAAACAAGAAACTAGTTGGCAAAAATCTGTTTCCATTCAAGACGCCTGGAACTCTGCACCAGATCAAAACTGGTTCTAAACAAGGACTAAACCAGGATTTTAGAGAAACTAGGTCTAAACAAGTTCTGGACTAGGACTAAACTAGGCCATGGACTAAACCTGGATCTAAAACCAGCCTCAGTTCCAGGACTTCTTAACCAGTTCTGAAGTAAGACTATAGGGGCTAACAACAAGAACTAAACCAGGACCAACTTGGGACTAAAACAGGTCTAACCCCCGGCTCTAGAACTGGTACTGAACCAAGTCTAAACTTGGTCTTAACAAGGTCTCAAGTAGATCTAAACCAGGACTCGCACGCCCACTCCAAAGCTCATAAAAGGTTTCCTCATTAGGTCAAGTGCTTCAACAGCCAAAATCGAAAAAAAAAACAAAACAAAAAACATTTTGTGCATAAAAGTGCCAAGATTTCAAATGCAGTTTATAACTTTTCCACAAGTAAAAAAAACTCTCAGACTCCCATGATTCTTAGAGCCGAGTCCGAGCTCAGAAACAGCAGCTGCAGCTTCATTGGCCTGGACTAACAAAAGGCTTGTTTTGACACATTCACAAAGGCAGGAAGCTGTGTTTACCGCAGGTTTAAAAGGACACTGAAGCAGCACGGGGCTTTAAATGGGAAAGTGAAAGAAAATAAAGCAGCTTAAAAACAAGTCAGAGCTCAAGTTGTTGTTTTGCTTCTGCAGATGAACTCAATTTTGTACAAAGTCTCCACCTTAGAAAATATTTAAAAACAACTAAACCAGATGCGAAAAATGAACACAACACGTCAAATAGGTCAGATGTGCAGCTTGGGACTAAACCAGGTCTAAACTAGGACTAAACAAAAAATAGGGTTGAATAGGAAGAAATGGAAACCAGGACTTAACCCGGACTATTAAAAACAAAAACTAAACCAGGATTAAACTGACTATAAATGAGTTCTTAACCAAAACTATTCCCATCCAGACTTTAGCCAATTCAACTGCACCAAAACAAAGGCTAAAGTCGGACTAAACCAGAACTAAACCAGATATAAACTAGGACTAAAGTTCTACTAAAACATGAATTAAACCAGGTCTAAACCAGGACTTAACCAGGTCTAAATGACGTCTTAACTAAAACTATTCAGAGCCAATACGACCCCAACAGCATCAAAGCAAGGACTAAACCAGGACTAAACCAGGACTAAAGTGGGTCTAAACTAAGACTATAAGAGCTAAATCAGGTCTAAATCTGCTCTAAACCCACCATTTGACAACCGTGGCTCAATAAACTACCACAGAAGTCCCAGTAGCTCCCCCCCGCCTGTTGCGCCTGTGTCCCGGGACAGGCGCGTCTCCTCCGGACTGACCTGCCTGCAGGAGCACCTCTCTCCGGTTCAGGTACTCCACCTCGTCGCTGTAGTTCTGGGTGTAGGCGGTGCTGGACCCCGCCGATCCCGACTCGGGCCCGTGCACCTTGGGTGGGGGCGGTGCTGGCCCCCGCCGATCGCGACTCGGTCCAGTGCACTTTGGCGAAACCTTCCGCGTGCAACTTCAGCGACTCCACGCGCATCTCCCCCGTGAGGTCAACCAGCACCCGACCGGACACCACATCCCCGCTGCTGAACACGGGCGGACAGTCCAGCTCCGGGGAGTCAAAGAGGACGTCAAACTTCCGCAGCTTGTCGAAAATCATCTTTGGCGTGTGTGAAATTAAAGCGATACTCCGGAGCTTTTGTTTTTTCCTTTTGGAGTTGCAGGCTGCGCGCTCCGCTGCTTCTCGCTCCGCTTGTGCGTCTTTGTCTGCTCCGAAAGTGTTGTTTGCCACTCCGGAGGTGGGAGGCCCTTTTTGGAGGCTGAGAGAAAGTGGGCGGGGCGCGGAGGTTATGTAAGCGGTGAAGGAGAGGCGCGAGCTCGGCCCGGGAGTCTTCGGAGCCTCGGTGATGCGTCGGCGCTGCGTTCAGGGCCCCTCCCACGCCAGTTTTTCCGCTGTTTATCACACCGCAGACACTTCTACTGCTGCAGGTCAGATTTGGAAACTTCTAGCTTTGTTCACACCAGATGCCCTCCCTTGTTTTAAAAGTCTTAAGCAACGCAGGTCAAAACACGAACGTCAGGGCGCGTGCGAGATTTCATTCATAACTTTTATTTGTCTTTAGATTAAAAACAAAAACAGGCTTATAAAAGTGTAGGTCAGCAGAGATATTCAACTGATTTTCAGGAGGGTCAAAGTGCACAACACGCACAAAACATCCCAAACAATAGATCTGTTTCAGAGCAACAACTGGTTATATAAGATTATAGTGAAAAATAGAAAACAAAAGGCTTTAAAAACACTGCAACCAGAACTGAAGCTGTATTAAAGGTCCTGTATTACACTAAACTGACTCTCGTGCGATTTAAGCCATGTTCTAATGTTGTTACCTCCTCAAAAACAGTTTGAGTAACACTTTATTATTAGTCTGTCCACATCCCCAACGCTCTGTTCCACCCTGTGATGTCATGAAGTGGTAGTTTTCAAGTTAACAGCTCCTTCTACCTTTAGTTCAGTAGAGTTTGACAATTCCAGGGCTGAAATGATCCAAATGATTCTAGTGAAGGTGTGTGGAGTTTAAAAACACAGTGGAGCACTTCCTGTATTACCTCATGACATCACAGGGTGGAACAGAGCGTTTTCAGTTTGAGAGAAGAACTCATCTTAAATCTGCAGGGTTTGTGAGTTAAACGTGTGAATGAAACAAAACACAACTCCAGGTCTGATTGTGACGAGGAAACAACATTAGAACAAAGATCAGAAAACAAACTAAGACTAGAATAGAACCAACTGGGTCTAAACCCGGTCTAAACCAGGTCTAAACCAGGTCTAAACCAGGACTTACAAAACCAGTAAACAACAGAAAACATTTTAATATTTGGAAGGTTTGCTGTGGGCCGGATTAGATAGTTTTGAGGGCCTGATCTGGCACCCGGGCCGCGAGCTCAATCCAAATTAGAGGTGGACGACATGAGCGTCACGTAAAGTTGCCACGTTCTCTCACAAAACACAGGTTTGAAGTGACATTTCTGCAGGTCGGCGGTTTATTTTAAGTCACAGAAGCGTATTACACATTTATACTGGCGTGGCCCGTCCAGGATCCTAAACGAAGCGACGGTTTTGGTCATGTGACGATCGCTCCAGACACGAGTCCAGAGACTTCACTTCAAACACGTCCAGAGGCTGTTCTTCACACGAACTTGTGTAATAAACACATTCAGGAAAGGTTCGTTTTTGTCTGTGAATGGGACTTTTTTAGTATCGATACCTGCGAAAAATGAGTATCTAGTTTCGATACCAACTTTAGTATCGATTAGTATCTGATTTTCAACTTTTGACAATCCTAGAATTGGGTAAAATGGACAAAAATGTTGATTTAAAAACAACAAAATATATAAGTCACACTTTTTTCATAGTTTGTCCGGGGGTGCGACTTATACTCAGGTGTGATTTATATGTGAAATATATGTTTTTTTTTTCATTATTATGCATTTTTTTGGCTGGTGCGACTTATACTCCAGTGCGACTTATACTCCGGAAAATACAGTAACTTTCAAAATTAATTTCATGGACTTATCAAGACAGACGTTTGGATCGGCTGTGGACCTGCCCATTAAAAGACCCAAACTCATCACTGACCAATAGAAACCACTGCATCTTGAAAATGATTTAAAATAGTTTATTTCTCTGCTTTAGTTTTAAGTGTTTTAAAATATCCTGTCCTTTTTTTTGGCCAATTTGATCATTTTGGGGTTTACAGCACAACAACAACAACAAGGTTTTTATGTAATATTTGATTAAAAACAACAAAAAAAAAATCCTTAAACTTTTCCATTTGAAGATCTAGAATCATCGTCTCATTGTAAAAACCTGGACAGACTTCCGTTCTATTTTAATATCGTTAAAATAGTTACTTAAAAAAACAGCGCCGTTCTCAATAACAAACCCGGGACAAGCCAAGGCAAGACCTCAGAACTGGTTTGGCTCTAACCTACTTCCAATATTTACACCTAAAGCTCCTGCGGCGGCTAAAACTGCCCTGTTTCTGTTTTCACAACAACTCCACAAATCAGAGAAATTTCAAACTGAACAAGTTCCTTTGGATTCATCGATTATGTAAATGACGAGAGACGGATTTAACACCTGAATCAGTGTCAAGTGGTAGTTTTCAAGTGAACAGC
>JACM01020793.1:0-20214 GCA_000787095.1 Periophthalmodon schlosseri | reverse complement strand
CCCTTTAGTCCAGCAGACCCCACCCCTCCTCCCCTCTCACCCTCCCCTTTAGCCCTGCAGACCTCACCCCTCCTCCCCCTCACTCTCCCTTTTAGTCCTCCAGACCCCGCCCCTCGTCCCCCCCGACTATCCCCTTTAGTCCTCCAGGTACTGCCAAGTTTAGCAGCTCTATGTGAAACATGATTTTGGGCTGAGTTTCTGTGTTTAGCCCCACTTTGATTTGGGGGGGAGCAACCAAGGTAAAATTCTTTATAGTAGAGGAGTTTCAATGCAGTTTTAATACAAAACTCATTGGTATCGGTATCAGACTGATATTGCGATACTTGCCATAGTATTATTTTGTATCGGATTGAAAAAACAAACACAAAAGATGAATTCTACATCCACAATGAAATCCTCAGAAAATGGAGTGTACTAATGTCCCTGTATGTCGCGCTGAAATGCCCCATCATACCATCGTTTTATTCAAATTATCCTTGCCACTGACAAATATGCTAAATAAATAAAAAATAACAATAGTCTAATGTTTCTGTCTCTCTTTCAGCATTTTCTAATATTTCAAAAAAAGAAACAGATTCCCTGAAATCCATTCCCAATCCTAGCGTGACCGTTTTGGCACAGTTTTTGGATGTAGCACAGGCAAACAGCTCTTTTGAGGCTGACTCCCCCTTCGGCGGTGTTGGATAGTGTTGTATTGCTGTCCACTTTAAAAATGCATTTTGTGCCTCCCCATCCAAATTTTGGCCTTCACTAATCCATCAAGTGCCTCAGCCGCCATCGCAGCGGAACAGGATCAAACTGGAGAGCTTTTTGACGCTCGGAGAGTAATTTATTCAGGGCTGAGGTAAAAGGACTTGGAGAAGATTCTTTTGGCTTCATGAAGATCTCTCGGCAAAGCGCTCTTCAGATATCATGGCAACCTACATTTAGTGGGAATGAATAGCCTCTCCATCCTGCCAAGAGCCGCTTCAAACACTGGCATCATTTAGTGGGCTTATAGGCTACACAATCCACCCGCTCTGTCAGATACCTACAGACCTGCACAGAAAATTTTACATTCCAGAAATTTGGGATTTAAATTTCTATGATGTTAGAACAGCACATGCAATGTAATATTTAAAGTATGTTCTTCCAAAATAAGAACATGCTTTAGTCTTTCTGTAACTGCTGCTGTCGGGTTCGTCATTTTGGTCTTAAAATGTTCGTATTGACCAGCTCTACATAATCCAGGTATTTTTATTTCGCTATTGTGTCCGTAAAGCAAGATATGAACATTAATAACAGATAAATCAGGCGCCTTCTTTCCCCGAGGTCACTCCTCTAACGTTAGCTAAATCAGGCGCCTTCTTTCCCCGAGGTCACTCCTGCTAACGTTAGCAACAGGTTTGATTGACACTATGGCAATGCAATACTTGGAGTAAAAATGACACTTGCCTCCACAGCATATGGAATGTAATAGTTAAAGTATCTTCTTCCAGAGTAGCTTATGGAAGATCTCTCTTCTACAGTGAAAAAATGAATATCCTATTTCAGGCTAACTTGTCTGCAAGGTGAGGGGAGACTGCTGCTAATACAGAGTCAGATAAGTAAAATAAGAAAAAAGAACTGTTGAAACCAGCCAGAAATATTCAAATTGATAGTCGACGGGCGACAGTAGCTCAGGTGGTAGAGCGTTTGCCCACTGATCCGAAGGTTGTCGGTTTAAATCCTGTTCTCGACATTCAGATCATTGGTTGAGTGGTCAAATCCACTGAGCCACAGGTTGGTGACGCGATTCCAGCTGCCACAGATGAATGCGGTTGTTGTGTCCTTGGGCAAGACACTTACCCCACCTCGCCCCCAGTGTCTGTGTGAATGGATGAGTGTTTTTTTGATCTAAAGCGAGTGCCGTAAAAGTGGAAGATGTGACGATTTACCATGGTCAAGTCAAACAAGCCAGGCTAATACTGCACGAGTCAATCCCACGACTCAAAATGAGAATCGTCTCAAGGTGAAGTAATTTGAACTAGAAGACGCCCTTTGCCTTCGCCTTTAAAGTGGGTGCAAACCAACCACCAGTGCCAGAGTGATTCGGAAGATGACGTCACACAATCCCAGCATGCACCACCAAAATCCATACTAGCAGTAAAAGGGTCGAAAAACCAACGAGAAGCTGACCATGTTGACCATAGTTAACACAGTTTATCAGTTTTTCAGAGATTGTGGATTATTGTTGCGTGTTACGGACTACATCCTACTTCTGTTTTTTTTTTTTTTTTACCTTGCCTCCACCCACCAGCTGATGAGCCGCACCTGCCCAGCTGGTAATCAACTGGGGGATAAAAGCCCAGAGCCGCCACCAGACCAGCGACCGGTGGGTCCTCCGCTGCAGTGACCTTCGTTGATCTTCAGTTATTTATAGTTTATTTTTGTATTATCCAGTTATTTAATTTATGCACATGATCAGTATGGTTTCTGTAAAATAATAATAATATAATAATATTGTTTATCTTTTTGAGCACCTCTCCACGATCCCGTTTTTGTTCTACGCCCAGTTCTACATCTTTTAGTTAGCGGCCGTCACCCCAGACCAAGAGGCACATAACACTGCGCAAAAAAATCCAACACCTTTTATCAGATTGAACCTTGTATTATTGAAGCTACTAAATATCTTTTTGTGGTGGTTTAATTTGGAGATTGATTTAATTGTTTTAATTCTCTCAGAATGAAAAATGTATTACTGTGTTGCCAATTGTTCATTGAATTATTCCAATTTTATTAATTTGGCCAGAGAGAGGAATTATCAAAATGATTTTTGCAAAACTCTGTTTGCTTAAGTGACTACTTTCAAATGTTAATTGTAGAAAAATAAAATTACAAACTAAAGTTGAACCAATTATTTCCATGTGTTTTTACAATGACATGAGTGATTTCACCTGCTGAGTAAGTACAACGGCCACACGTCAGTTAAAGCGCAGGATCTTTTCACTGTTTTATCACATCATTTTAACTGTATAAACAAACATTACAGTGCTTCACAGTGAAATGACCCTTTTTTCGTTTAAATAAGGTGGAAAGTAAGTCAGAACTCTGGATAACATAGATTTATAGGCACAATTTATGCAATCTGTACTCCCACCCAGTTCCAGGTTAGGGTTGGTAATGTTTAATCTGTTTAGTTTTAAGATGTATCGTTTAAATCTATGGCTTCACTTCAACTCCAGAAGCTAAATTCTGGGCTTGTTGCCATTCATAACTTTTCACTGTCAATGTGTCATGCTTAATTTTGTTATGTGGAGTCCAGAGCTGTATATCTGATACAATTGAGGAGACTGGGCTTTTTAATCTTATTTTAGTTAACCTCACACAGTTTGGGTGCCAATGTAAAACACTAGACATGTCTGTAGGTTCTTTGTCATTGCCATAACATGATACTTTACTGTATCCAATGATAAATACAGGAAGTAATCTATTGTGAGGTCCTAACCAACTGATACTTTGCAGTGACATCAGGTCACTGGAGGTGTTCTACATGTATCTCTATGGTGGAACGTTCATCAGTTACCATGGAGACAGAACACACACATTAACAGCCACTGTCATAAAATAGTCTGAAAACACAAACTAGATTTAAACAACACATTTTCAGGAGCCTGTGATCAATACGAGTGTCACGACCCAGTTTATCTAAGGTCAGGGTAGTGACAAAAACCAAGATGGAAAAATTGGTAAAATAAAGAAGTAAATTAACGTACAGGGTTGTAACAGGTGAACTAAACACAAGGGATCTAAAATATTGGAAGGACTGAACAAAAGAGTAACAATGGTTAAGTTTAACTAAGACACAAATTTTACAAACACATGACAAACAAACAGAGTCAGTACTGACATGGTCGACTGTCCCAGAAACACAGTCACAGTAGTGACAGAAAACGAGACACGTTTTACATAAACTAAATATGAACACAGAGTCAAAACACAGAGTCACTTTCACATTAGTAACATGACAAAAGAGACACACACAAAACGGCATAGATGAGCAGGTGCGCTGAAGCTCCTTAAATAGGGGAGGCGGCTACAGGTGAGCCACAGGATTGGCCAGGTGGGAAAATGGTCCTCCAATCCGCAGTGAGGACTCACACAGTCAGGATCACATGGGGAAAAGGGAGAGATTCAAACACACACACAAAACATAGGACAGATACAATAAAATGGGAAGAGCATAAGGCCTGGGGCCGTAACAACGAGTGTTCGTGGTCCTGTTTAGATATTTGATTTTCAATAAAAATGGTACGTGGCACTAACTGAAACTGGCTAATGCTAATGCTGACTGTAATTTTATGTGTGAGAGGCTTGTTTAGCTGTTCAAATCAGCTCACCTGTTCTAGTTTCACCTAAATCAGTTTTTCTGGTCAGACTGTGTTAAAGTAAAACTCAAATTAAAGCCTAACTTGAGTAACAGAGCTTCAGACAGAGCAGTGCCTGCAGTTAGCTTCACACCCCCAGGGAATGTTGATGACATCAGCTGCAAAGCATCAATTGCACAACCCAAAGATAGCCTGGTGGTACCACATTGACTTTGTGAGGACACTGTGTGGAAGAGATGAAGACATAGACAGAACAGTGATGTGCCCCATTCTAGTTTCAGGGTTAATGAGACAGCCAGACGGCCCATAAAGCTCCAACTGTCCTGCTCCACTCGGCTAGGGGCGGGTCTGTCACCTGCAATGAATTTTAGTCATGTTATTTTTCTGCATAGAGCTCAAGTCTATGCAGAACCTGTACATCGCACTGCTATAATCAACATTTTGTCAGGCTCATAAGTTAGTTTTCAAACTTTTGGCTTCTACTTTTTAAAACTTGATATTGAAGACACCCATGCTGCACAACTATCTCTATATTTCCACGCAGTGTGCACTAAAGAGAAAGGAAAATACTTGCTTTTGTTTGTCTGTTTGCAGATTTGAATGTCCCGACTACATTTGACCCCTCCTCCAACCACTTCCTCGGAGCCACTTGTCAGGAGCAATGGGAAAATGAATGTCAAGTTGTGGATAGACTCATGACAAAATGCAAACTTTCTGGTTTTGGACCGGAACTTCAGCTATTAGCATCCGGTTGCTATTCTGTGTGGCTATTTTAGACGGGAGATGGAAGGGTAAACTGACAATCTAAGTTAAGTTGTACGTCAAATCCATAGACTATATATATAAATGGACATAGGTAAGTAGCTAAGTGAGCATTGGCCTGCTTCTGACTTCTGAACTCCAATTTACTTTGTACTGAAAAACTGTCGCTCAGACTCATCATTTTGCTCCTAAAAATGTTTGTATTAACCTGCTCTACATGATCCTGGCGTTTTTATTTTACTATTGTGTCCATAAATCAGGATATTAACATTAATAACAGGCAAATCAGGCTCCTTCTTTTGCCAAGGTCGCTCCCCCTGACATTAGCAACAGGTTTGATTGACAGCGTTGCTAAGCGCCCGCTTCCTGCTAAACCAGCGGTGTGGGCGGGAAGTGGCGTTACTTTCAACAGCCTCGCTCCAGATATGGAACTCAGCTCCAAATTTGTCCCTATAACCGCTAGCCTTGATTAGCTTTATTTCACTGGAGCCGAACGCTATGGATGACGTCACACTCACTTAATCCACTTCTTTATTGACCTTATTTGGCCCCGTCCACTTTTGCCTCTAAATGCAACAAAACAGCGCTTTCTTTGTGGTGGCACTTGCAGTTAAGTGGAAATCCCATTCATTTCAATGGAGAATTTGGGAAATGTTCAGCCGCTAAAATATGATATAAAGTAGGTTGATTTGTGTAAAACATTCTATGTTCATGTGTCAACAATGTACAGATTCTCCAGAAGGCTTTAAAATGGCTGTGCAGTCTGTATAGAACTTATTTGCTGCAGCCCCGTACAAAATAATACAACCCAAATGACAAGGGCAGCACCCATGGAAACGTCCGGAATAAGGTGAATACAGTCTATGGTATCAAGCTTCCTTACTATCTCTTTGGAAATAAAGGGGTCAGAAACGGACAAGCTCGTTTGGAGGTGATTTGTGGCACAGTTGGTTTGAATGGAAAGTGCACTGCTGCTGAGTTTATCCATGTGATGTTGGACTCCGTTTACAACATGGTGCAGTAATAAAACGATTTACCAGGCAAATTTTAAATGAGGAATTGATTGTATGAAAAGATTTCTCAATTGTGCCCATATTAAATATAGTAAACACTTGTTTTAGATATGTGTATGAGACATCATTCTAGTTACTTGTCATGTGCAAATAGGAATTATTATTAACCCTGGCTGGCTCAGACTGTCAGATTGATGAGTGTATTTTTCATTAGTTTTTGTATTCACTTCACTTGCACCATGTCTATGAGCCTCTACAAGGACAAGAATGTGTTATTAAACATGATCATAAAACAAAATGAGATCACTTTATTTCAGTAATAGAATGAGCACATGCATCCAAACACATTCAAACGTAACATTTTTATGTATAAGAAAATACCTGAGGAACTTGATCTGAAATAAGACACTATAAGAGCAGGTTATTACTGAACATTGTGTCATATTTTGTGACTCAGTGCAAGTGTTAAAGCAGCAAGCTATTATGTAAAATTGACTTTTCAGAGTTATAGTTATTTCCTTCCACCATGTACCCTCTTGAAGTTGTTTTTGGAGTGATTCGTGCACGTTTGAACAATCTTTAATCACTTATTTTCAAGACGCCATTTTGCCGATCAACCCCCGTTTTTTAATCAGTGATTCGACAAGTCATTTTAGATGAATATTGTGATTTAAAATATCTAAATTATGTGTCATAGACTATAACTATAGAGCAGACACAATACGGCTTCTTTAACACCTGTTTCAATAGTTCTGTTCTGGAGCATAAACCCCAGTATTAACAAAAACAAGCTGAACCAAAACACTATAACAAATTTAACTTTGTCTTGTACTATCATAAACATAGAAGTAACTATATGTAATCTTTTCATCTCAGTCCACTCATCTCAGTGTGACGAGTGGAGGTAAGTGTCATTTTTACTCCAGTGATAGCGGTGCATGGCCATAGTGTCAGCAGAAACACGCTGAATGGTGCTCATTGTGCTGAAATCACAGCTGCAGGAACACTTCACTTGGACAGATCCTTCTTCTTCTTGACAGACAGATCAGAGAAGTGTCTTTGGTGGGCTTTGCAGCGTGTTTCTGTAAATTCATAAATGCTTCAAAATATTCAACAACATGACAGCTCCGATAGTATCGGTACTGAGCGATTACCTGCCTGCCCTTGTTGCCCTGGGTCTAGACTTTAGTAGTGATAAAGACAAGGACATTTACTGTATGTGTCCATGTGAGTAACAGATGTCACTTAGACCGGATTATTTTAATTATGTCAAGAAAGGCAGTTTTACAAATTGCATTCTTATGACTCACTGTTCTGCACTTGTCCTGCAGTGTCCTCCTTCAGCACAGCAGCAGGTGGAAGATCACACTGACAGCTTGTAAGTGAAGAGACTGTGACAGCAACAAACAAGTAAAAGGTGATGAGTAAACAGCCTCCAGCGCCCAGTGAATCAACAACTCATCTTGACTTGTAGTAAATAATTTGTTTAATTGCATTTTAGTCAAATGAGATTTTAGGACAAGTATTTTTGTACCAGCAGCACTGTTAAATATAACTACAATACTAAAAAGTACTGCGGTGGTTAATATTGCTAGAATTCCATATTAACCAAGGTTAAATAAAAACAAAGTCTTTCAATGTCACAGTGGAAGTAATAGTGCACCAGAACGCTGTTAAAACGGTATAATAAACCTAAAGTAAGACAATTGTGAGCTAGTACAAGGAGGGGGTCATTAAGTCTTTAAACAAAAATACACTCTGCTAAAATATAGTTTCTGCATACATTTAGTGTAAGAGAAACGGCCCACCCCATTAGCAAACAACGCCAGGCTCGTTATTTTTCTGATATTTTGAGATGACACTTTCACATTTGAGGACAGGTGCTGTTACTTCTTTATTATGATGCTGTTGTTGCTTCTATGACTAGACTAATTACACAAACAAAGCTGAAAAACGGTGGAGAGAGAAGCCGTCTCCCGCTTTTAAACCGCGGCACAATGCTAATCGCAAACAAGTCACCCAAGACAGTTTTACAACCGGATGTAGCATTTGCTTCCGTGCACAGGGTCAACTGTGGTTCATTGACTCAGTTTGGATAAACTTGAGTCTGTACCTTGGTCAGGAGCTGGAGAACTATTGGCCTAATGTGCATAGCCTTGATTTCACTAGTTTGCTCTGGAGTGGATTGGTACACATGCGGATTGGGTCGTCTTCATTGTCTAAAGTGAACCTCCCCGTTTGAGGGGTCTGAAGCAGACCCTGGAGGTACTAGCTCCCAGAGGGGACCAGCGCAGTACGGCTCCCGGATCCCTTCAGCTAAGGCTACACAAGGAAACGAGATGATTGGACAAGAGAGAACGCAGACTCAAGATGGCAAAAAGCAGATACAAACATAAAAGAATAATTTCTCACCAAAGTCTGATTTGTGATAAACTTCCGCCAGTGATGACAAGTTAATGCGCTGAGCCGAAATGCTCCGCAAAACAAAGCTAGTGCTATGGCTAAAGATCCAAACTCTGATCCATTACATAAAGAACACGCTAACAATAAACCGTAAGTAGTTTAGTGTTTATGCTAGCTTTAGCTTTATCTCACACTGGGAACTTGGAATTACTAAACTTTTTTGTGAATCGCCGAGATCGGCCTCATGATTAAAAGCATAATTCAGATACGATTTAGGTTTTATTTATTAAGACAACATGAGTTATGTTTGGGTGACGTCAGCGTCTCATGGAGCAGAGCCCATCACCAAACAGACCTAAGCGAACCGTGCCAGTGGAAAAGAGGCTCATGATTTGGGGTTTCAGTAAGTTAACGCTGGTTCTAGAAAAAAAAAAGAAAGAAAGAAAAAAAGATACCAACTGATCAATACTAAAATGAAACTAGACAATCACGCAGAAAAAATAGGACAAAGTAAGACCACATGGTAACATCAAAACTACTATTACTACTATTAACTACGATCATTTTTGGAGTTTTTAGTATTACGCCAACACTAGTCATGGTGCAATTGTTTTTTCTCATGTGCTACTGGTGCAGAGAACATTCTATTTGAGTTATATTTGTCCTCTTCCTAAAGCTACAGTTGTAACAGGCTGTCACCATGTGAGGCCAATCCTTTGATTCGTCTGTTGTTTATCCTTTAGGCTTTATCCTTTTACTTCCCCTGTATATGTTATTTCATGCTCCAGTCATGCACACCCAACACACAACAATTTAATATATTTTTCCCTATATTTTGCTAAACAACAAATTTATTTCTCAATGAGTAAAACGCCAACCTTTCGACATCAACTAAAACCCAACGCAAGAAAATCCGCCATGTAAAGCCTATCAGCTACACGCAGACAACATGTGTCACTTCATCTCGCTGCAGCGAATCTATACCATCAGACAGAGCTAGGAGAGTGGCACGAGATAAAAGCTAGGATGCGTTCAGGGACCCCTCTGCATCCCCATAGGAATAAAACAACATTTGATCTCCTTCAAAGAACTCTTCAACACCGAGTCAAACCAGCCCAGAGCAAAGCCGGCACAGATCTCCAACATGCGCCTCCTATCACGCCTTATATCCCGGGAACATCCCAACAGAAAATGGTTTGGATTTGCAGCGGGTCTAGAGATTATTTCCATCTTATCGTTCGTGCGGAATAATCATACTCATTTGTCTAGAAGTTGTGGATTGTGGTTCATTGACTCAATTGGGCTAAACTTTTGAAGGTTATCAATTATTCTCCATGAAGCAGTTCAACAGAG
This sequence comes from Periophthalmodon schlosseri, assembly GCA_000787095.1. Classification (NCBI taxonomy): domain Eukaryota; kingdom Metazoa; phylum Chordata; class Actinopteri; order Gobiiformes; family Gobiidae; genus Periophthalmodon; species Periophthalmodon schlosseri. The sequence continues at coordinate 10,337 of JACM01020793.1, read as the reverse complement.
AAAAATCATTACATAAAACTGGGAGTGAGAGAAGATAAAAGGCTTTGTAATTAAAAGTTCTGAACAAAGGTAGATTCTTCAGTTGTACTTTGCAGTTTTTGTGATTAAAAACAAGCAAACAAAAAACATTACAATATTTTCCTTCCATCAGACTAAAACATTTCACATTGTTGCTTCAAAACATCAAGTACAAGACCTTGGAGTTTTTATTTTCTAGTGATTAAAGGTGTATTGTGTAACTTTTCTGGAAGGAGCGTATATGGAGATTTTAAAGCTTTGCCAAGAATGCGCCGTAGTATGGATTAGGGCCAAGTATCAGGTTGGCCTGTCATGGTAACAAGTCTTGGCAAATGGCAAAAATCGCCCCACGCCCCACGAAAAGTACTCACGATAAATATTGAGCGCCAAAATATATTCTTCCAGCTTTCATATATTGAACGATGTGAAGTTGATATTGTAATTAACGTGACAGGCCTAGTAGTAGGTCAGATCTATGGAGAGGCAACCTCACGCACATTGAAAACGTACATGTTTTTCAAGGTTATTTTGAGCAAGAAAGACAAAATAACTGTTAGATATATGTTTAATGCTACAGTGTGGAGGGGGAAGACCCAGGACACGCTGGAGGGACTATTCTCTCGTCTGGCCTGGGAACGCCTTGGGGTCCCACCGGAGGAGCTGGAGGACGTGTCTGGGGTGAAGGAAGTCTAGGAGTCCCTGCTTAGACTGTTGCCCCACGTGACCCGGTCCCGGATAAGTGGAAGAAAATGGATGGATGGCTACGGTGTGGAACATTCCGGCATAGCAATAACATCTAAATGGAGTGAAGTAGGTGAAATGTCCTGCACTAGAATTGCTACAGTTCACATTTAAGTTCAAGATTGGCCTTCATTTTTTTTTTATTTTTTATAGTTGAAACAATACAACACTAGTCCACATTTAAACTTCCCAGCAGGTTCAGAATACAATACGCATCAATGAAATTCACTTTCAAACTATAAAAGTTCCACAACTAAATTCAACTCTGAGCTGCAAAGATTAAAACATCCCTGTATTTCCAAAACAGAGAGGTGGCCCCGCTGGCTCTCATTAGCATAGTAGTGATTAATGTGATAGCTGCATAAGGCTGCCCCAACATCTGAGGATCTCCTTCATCTTAAAGGACACACAGTTTAATTCCACATGTAAATCGTGAAATAATAAAATGTAATTATGATAATGATAATACCTCAAAACTGCAGGAGGTACCCAAAACTACTTGTTCAAACAATGCTAAATGTCAAGACCTTCTGTGTCTGGCGGTTTCAAAACAGTTACTGGAGATGCATTTAAACAGCCTTTAATGAGTTGACTGGAATAGCCGCAGTTTTAATACAGATGTAAATAAGCTGCTGGTCCAACCCTCGGCTAACGTCTGTGTCAAGGCTTAGCTGCGTATTAGCATGCAAGAGGCACATCCCTGTTACATTATTGTTGTTGCAAAATCCCAACAGGCATATTTGGGTTTATTGTGATGAAGACCTTAAACTGGGATGCCCCGCTAATGTATAATCAGAGCTAATTACATTAATGTCATTAGTCCAGGCAGAATAATGAAATAATAGATGTGTCCTCTGGCTGTGTTGGCTCTGGTGCAGCTCTGCCTACACTGCACTGGTCTGTCACTGCCTCTGCGCCTGTGTCAGCACAAGTCTCAACAGGGAGAAATGGGAATACGAATTAGAGGTTACACTTAATAATAACTACAACTAAAAGCTTCATTCATAATAAACAAATAGGTGTTACAATTTCATTTTGACTAATTGAATAATTGAATAATAGAAGCCATGGAGGAGGGCTATCGGTCAACCTCAAAAACATCGTGGCAAACCGTCCGACGCCTCGGGGGGAAGCAGTACTTTACCAACACTGCTTACACTGCAGGTGGAGAGCTGTTGATCTCGACTGGTGACGTTGTTGGACGGTGGAAGGAATGCTTTGAGGATCTCCTCAATCCCACCGTCACGTCTTCAGAGGAGGAAGCACAGACGGAGGACTTGGAGCCGGACTCATCCATCAGCCCGGTTAGCGAGCTCCTCAGTGGCAAGGCTTCGGGGGTGTCTTAAGTCTCTGGATGTTGTGGGGCTGTCTTGGCTGACACGTCTGTGCAACGTCGCGAGGCGGTCGGGGACAGTACCTCTGGATTGGACAGGGTGGTCCCTCTGGTTAAGAAGGGGAGCCGGAGGGTGTGTTCCAACTACAGGGGAATCACACTCCTCAGCCTCCCTGGAAAGATCTATTCCAGGGAATTGGAGAGGAGAATCTGACTGATAGTTGAACCTCGGATTCAGGAGGAGCAGTGTGGCTTTCGTCACACAGGACCAGTTCTATACTCTCCATCAGGTGCTTGAGGGTTCATGGGAGTTTGCCCAACCAGTCCACATGTGCTTTGTGGTTTTGTGGATTTGGAAAGGCATTTCGACAGTGTCCCTTGTGGTGTCCTTTGGGGGGTGCTCCAGGACTATGGGGTCCGGGGCCCTTTGCTAAGGGCTGTGCGGTCCCTGTATGACCGGAGCAGGAGCTGTGTTGGCATTGCCGGCAGTAAGTCAGACCTGTTCCCGTGCACATTGGACTCTGCCAGAGCTGCCCTTTGTCACTGGTTCTGTTCAGTGTTTTTATGGACAGAGTTTCAGGGGCCGGAGGGGGGCCGGTTTGGGGACCACATGATCTCATCTCTGTTGTTTGCAGATGATGTTGTCCTGATGGCTTCATTGAACCAGGACCTTCAACATGCACTGGGGCGATTTGCGGCCGAGTGTGAAGCAGCTGGGATGAAAATCAGCTCCTCTAAATCCGAGGCCACGGTTCTCGAAAAAAGGCGGCTCTTTAGATGGAAAATGGATGGATAGATGGATGGATGGAGAGTAGCAGAATAATGAAGTATTAAGCCTGTATCATTCTTAATAAACTATTTGTTTTGTATTATTTGAGTCTTCCTTCCTCCATCATTAAGGTCAGTTGGGAATAGTTATTATTAAATGTTACCAAATTGGTTTATTAAGAAACTCAAACGTCTTCCTTCAAGGCCCGTTTGATAAACAGGTTTGTGTGTTACGCAGATCAAATGTTAGTGAAGAAGAGCTGATCGTTCCAGATAATCTATTCACATTTTCAAGTCAATACTACAGACCTATTCAATACAATGGATGTGATGTTAAAGTAAAGCTAATGCATGATTTCTGATGCCCAATGTCAGGGTCTTATCCCTGGGTTTCAGGCATTAGGATAACTTCTTGATTTGAAGGATTTGGCAACAGTCCTTCGTTGTTATGGCTACCACGCAATTCAAATCAAAATTTCAAATCTTTGAACAGGGAAAGGTCCTCAAAAAATCACTCAAATCAGGAAGGAATCATTTGCCTGAAACACATGAATAGCTACTAATTGGGAAACTCTGTAAAAATTTGCAGTTGCATAATTCCATTGGCAGAAATATTTGACTAAAGTAACAAAACCCAAAAATTGTATATTCTGGCAAACCATCAAATAGAAAAAAATGCTTGGACTGTCAGACAAAATTAATTATTTATTTATTATTATTTTCTTTTTATTTACTTAAAGCCAGACAGACATAAATGTTAAACATTTTTTAAGTACAAGATTGTAGGTACAAAACATTAATAACAAGACATACTGTTTCAAATGACAAGACAGAAGACGTAACGGGACAGTTTGTAGACAAGACAAAAAGATTATAATAAATAAAAATTGTGTGTTTATGAGTGTTTATGTGTGTGTGTGCGTGTGTGTGTGTGTGTGTGTGTGCATGTGTGTGTGCGTGCCGGGCTAAAGCATGTTGAAGTTGAAGGGAAGAGAGAAAGAGCGAGTGAGAGGGGTGAGCTCAAGTGAAAGAACAAGAAAAAAGATAAGATAAAATGAAATATAATAGTGGAAAAAAAAAAGAGGCAGACCTGGTAGAGTGCTGTGTTCCTCGGTGTCGAGAGTCACAGATCCACGGTCACTCCAGTTCCAAAGCAAACAAAGGACACAAAGAGAACAATAGGGCTAGCCAGGATGCTAACAGGTGTTAAAAACACCCATTAAGAGGTGTATGAATATGCTAAGTATGACTCAGGCACAGCGCACACTTAGAGTAGCACAATAGACCGAGCCAACAAACAGAAACTGTAAACAACAGGTGTGTTAGTTTCAGTGTAGTTAGCTCCTCCCTTCAGACAGATATAAGGCAGTGTCCAGCAGTAATCTGACCAGAACTGAAGAAGCGACTTGGATGAGCAGCGGAACGTCTTCACTCCTACAACTTTTTGTCCAGTTGACAGATTTAACTTTGGCTTTTACTATAGTCATTCCAGTTGTTTTATTTATTTCTTCTCCAACTTTCTTCTTATTCTTTACTGAATATTGACGAGGCCATGGATAGAGAGAGGCAGCGAGCCGAGCAAGTGTGCCCCTCCCCCCTCACCTTCTGAAGCAACTCTCCAACTTGGTCAGGGGAGGGCCTGCCAACGTCTGCTCCTTAACACCACAGCTGTGATCCATAATTCAGGGCACATGACTGATTGAGTTTATTTAATTCAATAGTATTTGCACTGCCAAAGAAACCTTTATTTTTGAGAGATCGCGGGCAGCACAGAGGTGACTGATTTCTGTGTTTTTAACCCAAGCTCCGGTTCAATAGAGGCTCAAACGGGCACTTTAATGTCATTTATACCCGGCACAGAGCATCACTTGGGATTGATGCCATAACAGCTTTAGCTAAGAGTACAGCATTAGAAACGGAGTCTGGAATGATCCGGTTTCCTCTTGGTTCTGATTGACACGTTTAATGCTGATATCAGGCAGACTAGAACGACGAGCGCGTTTGCCGAAATGTCTTTTTTCTCTCTTCAATCATCTTTGGGAAGTGATCACGCTGTTGCTCTCAATTAAAGTTCTTTGACTATAATTACTGTTTCATCTCACTTTCAAATATTTAAATCACAAAAATCCCCTCTGTTTTGACATGTTAAGTAACCACATAAAAGAAACACACCCACAAAAATATTTTCTGTTCAAAATTTGGGAAAATTCTGAGATTGAGTTCAAATAAATCATAATTTTCCACCAGATTCTATTTAGATTTGCAATTTTGTTATATTAAGTTGCAGAATTTTGCGAGATCATTTCATGTGGGCAATTTATTTTATGATCTGTTCTTTGTCTTTCTGTCTTTTTCCCAAATTCTCAAAGTTAATAATCCATTTCCGAGCCATCTGCCAGTCCCAGTGTCGGGAATAGACAGATATCACACATGTCACTAGCACCTCATTTAAATTGACAGGGTTACCTCATGTGTCCTCCTTGTCCTCTAGCCTCATCACGGAAAATACTGCCTTTCTACGGCGCCTCCTGTAGGTCACGTAAAGTAATGAGACGTTTTAAAAGCTACTGTTAATGTGGCTTTCAATGACAGGTCAATGTCGTAGCGATTTGTCCTATAGTGAGTCTCAACAACAATTACTCTCACCGGCCCCTGTCTGTCTCAGTGTTCGTTTATCACACTGGCTTAGCGCTAGTTACGTTGACGGCCCCTCTCTCACTCAATACTTTTAAAAGGGAAGCGACAGTGGTCATATGCTTATATGATATATGTCTCCAGGGTTACATAAATGTTTAAATTCCCCAGTAGTTCCGTTACGCTCTGCCATAGGTACAGTGCGTTTTAATTTGCGTGTCCGGTCAGGAGTTTTACGACAGGGAGGAGAGACGTGTCACGCGGAGTCACTCAGACGCAAAGTAAATGGTGGAAATGGGCAGGTCCTGTAGGTCTACAGCACACGAGCTGAGTACTAGGAAGCCCGGTAAGAGTACCATGAACGACCTTAAATACGGATCAATACAAACAAAAACAAACAAAACAAATAAGTACATAGGTCAGTTTAAAACTTTAAAACAGGAGCAGGTGCTGTAGCGGAGGTCAGAGCCACAGTGGCCCCTTTCAAACCAAGCGAAAGACAGAGCCATATATTCTGGTGAATTTTATGTGTAAAATATAAATAAACTCTACAAAATTATAATTATAATATTCTTTCTGATTTTATGCATGGGATTTGCTCAGATGAATAGTAAAAAAACAAATTTCATTAGAAAATTTAAGAAATTGATTTGTATTGCTCTTGAACAAAATATCATCACAACACACAAATACTTTTACTTTTTACTCTTTAAGTGCATTTTTAAATGGGTAAATACTTTTAGATGTTTCCATGTGATACTTTTACCTTTACTTGAGTAATGTTTTACCTCTGTATCTGTACTTTAACAAAACTGAGTACTTGATCCACCACTGCACCAATAAACAGAAATTCACGGATTTCAGTTTCCTGTTATTTTTTTTTTATTATTAATCACTATGGCAACGGTCTGAGTGCTGAAACTCATGGATAGGGCGACACTGTACCTTTATGACTTTCAGACACATTTGTAATTCACTGCTTAGAACATGATATAAGTACAGTTAAAGGTGCACTGTGCAAGTTTTCTGGATGGTCAACTGCCAATCGCTTGTCTCCATGGAGATGTTACTGCTTTTGGCTGGAATGTAAAATATAAATAAACTCTTTGGTATTCTACAAACACTGTCAAATACAAACTTAATAAATAAAGTCTACCCAAAGAAATTTTTCCTAAACTTTTTTTTTTCTCAATCAAAGTGCAAAGAGGCTTGGAGGCTTTAAAGAGCCGCATGTGGCTCTTTAGAGAGTGGCTGCAGACCCCTGTGCTATACTACTACTACTAATAATAATACAATGGATAATGAAAGATATAGGTCATATTTATAGACATACCAAATATGGCATGGGTATCGGGGGAGTTGGCGCCATACTGCTTCTGTCTAGAGCCTTTTCCATGGACTTAAAGAGACAGAGACAGTGATTAAAAGCCCTTTTTCCCATTTGAGCAAATTTTTTCTTGCTCCACAACAGATATATAGCTCTTGACATGAAAATATGTCCAATGTGCGCTGTCTGCATCTAATTACAGTGTTTTATTGTCCAATCATCAGGAAGTGTGTGTTAGCACGCTAGTTGTTGTTAGCTTTACCGTGATGGAAAAGCTCTGCTCTAGTCTCAGGGAGTTGTGAACAAATTTTGATGCTCTGCAAAGCATAAGGTAAGGTAACTTTGGACCACTGCAAACTGTTTAAAATGAACTAGTTCTGTTTTTCACATTTTTAAGACAGCGCCTGCATGTTTCCTTTGGTGTTCACATTTGTCTAAATTTGCAACTCAAACCAGTACGGAGGCAGAAACGATTCTAGAATGAGACAAAACAGAAACTTATTTGTCCATCAGATGCCCTTTGCCACATCTTTGTTTATCCAGGTTTGGGACTGGAACAATATGGAAAGCACATTCTGACTTTTGACTCAACATTTTGCTGATCTGGAGAGTTAAAAATTGCTGTATGATAAGAACAATTTTATATAGCACTTTTCCCACCTTCAAGGCAATCAAAATGCTTTACATCAAGGAACCACTCACCCATTCACACCCCAGACATTGGGTAGGTTAAGTGTCTTGCCAAAGGACGCAACGACAGTATTCATCTGTGGGAGCTGGAATCGCACCGGCAACCTTCAGATCAGTGGACAAACGCTCTACCGACTGAGCTACTGGCAGGTACAGTGCTCTAATAATGTGCGCACGAATGTCATACAATATCAAACCGATCTGTCTTACATACATTACCATGGCAACAGAAAAAAAAATACCCAGAATGCTTTGCGCGCACACGTACATCTAAACTGCAATTTTCTCTATCTTGTCTTGGACTCTCCTCCCATTCAGAAGCTCCAGGCCAGCCCACCTCTGAACAGGAGCCTTGGGCATAGACCGTAGACTCGCTGTGGACATAATGTACTATTCATGTGCACTGGCTCACGTTACATTGGATCGGTTAACCCCAGAGCCTTCAGTCGAGATCTGGGACTCTATAGGATCCTGGACACTTTTGATTGATGGACATCCCAGCTGCATGCATAATAAATGAGCCCCGTTTCTATATAGATTCTGAATCCAATATGTCTGACCACTTCATTCTCTGCCCTTGATCTCAGAAGTTGGACCCATCAGAGGTATCGGAGTTACACAACCAAAATACTTTAATGTAATAAACGACAAGCTCGAGGCGAAGGTATAACACGAGGGGAGAGACATCAATATCCGACGGTCAGCTAAGATAGAGCGGCTTATAACTTCAACAACGCTTTTTACGACCTCCCCCAGATGCGACGGAGCCATTGTAACGGGAATGAGATTGTGACCGCAAACTGCTTATCCTGACGGGGCCAGAATTTGAAGCTAATTTCGAAGGACGACCCAGGGCCACGGGGGTGTGAAATTAGGTGGCCAGGACAGGAAATGTAATACCCAAGAGTTTATTCCCAAAATTACAAAGGGCCTTGGAGTTAATATTGTGACCCGATACAATCAATAAAACCTCACAAATGCTAAACATCAAATTACACGGAGGGACGTACGGGACGGACACAAGTGTGGGGTTTTTGGGGTTAGGAAGTTAGAAAATACTAGAGAGACAATTGTTTCTTAAATATCTTGTCTCAGTGTAGTTGTTTAAATCTGGTTTGATGGTTTGCTTGCATTAAATCCACAAGAAACAGTTGTGGAAGGTAATGAAGTACAAGTAATAAAGTACTGCACTTGAGTAGAATTTTTAGGTATCTGTACTTAAGTCAATTTTACAGTGGATACTTTTTACTTTTACTTCACTACATTTGAGAGCAGTATCTGTACTTTCTACTCCACTACATTTTTGAACTGGACTGAAAAGTAAAAAGTACTTTTCATATGATTTGAGGGGTTATTTTTGCCATGCTTGTGATAAGCTCCTGACTAAAGTTTTTGAGTTCAAGCTTCAGCTTTGAGCAAACAAAAATAAATACACAAAATTCATGAGAAAAATTAAGAAATCGATTCATATTGTTACTGTCTGTTACGGTCCTAGGCCTGAAGTTCTTTCCATTTGTTAGTATTTGTCTGTTATGTTCAGTGTGTGTGACTGAATCGGTCCCTTTCCCCCATAATTCCTGGCTGTGTGAGTCCTCGCTGGTGATTGGAGGACCGTTTCCCCGCCTGGCCAATCCTGTGTCTCACCTGCAGCTGCCTCCCTCTACTTAAGAAGACTCAGCTCACCTGTTCGGGGCTGCTCTTTGTGGCCAGTCTGCCGTTTTGTATGTGTCTTTTTTTTGTCATGTCACTACTGTGGAAGTGACTCTGCGTTTGAGACACTCGTTTCTATGTAAAATGTGTCTTGTTTTCTGTCATTACTGTGACTGTGTTTCCCAGACACTCGACCGTGTCAGTACTGACTCTGTGTTTGTTTGTCATGTATTTGTAAAATTAGTTTCTTAGTTAAACTTAACCTTTGTTACTCTTTTGTTTAAACCTTGCAAGTTACTTTCTGTTTAAATATTTTATTTTCTTTAGTTTACCCTTCACATTCCTGTTCATTAAATTACTTCTTCATTTTACCATTTTTCCATCTTGGTTTTTTTGTTACTTCCCTGACCCTGGACGATCTGGGTCATAACTCAGTCGACCAAAATATGTTTCATTTTTAATCATCATCACTACATTTAACACTTTAACAAATTAACAACACTTGCGTGAAATACTTAAGTACATTTTTAAACAGGTACTTAAATACTTTTACTTAAGCAGATTTATTCATGTGATAACTTTAACCTCTGTACCTGTACTTTTACTTAACAAAACTGAGTACTTCATCCACCACTGAAGCAATAAATAGATATTCATGGATTTCAGTTTCCTGATATGTGCAACATTTTGAGGACTTTTTCATGATATAAGATTCAAGATACACTACTTTGTTTTAAATTCTTTATCACTATAGCAACGGTGCGAACTTTTCAACATTCTGAAACTCATGGATGAGGTGACACTGTACCTTTGTGACTTTCAAACGCATTTGTAATTCACTGCTTAGAACACAACGATATAAGTACAGTTAAAGTAAATACACTATGTGAGTTTTCTGGATGGTAAACTGCCAATCGCTTGTCTCCATGGAGATGTTATTGCTTTGCCTGGAACGTTCCACAGTGCAGCATTAAATACATCCATTTTCACGTAGACAAGCAGTTGGATTTGTGGACGAGCCACTCACAGTGAGAATGTCTGTTTAGGTTTAGCAATAAATAGACCTGTGATAAGACTTTTTTTAGGACTAGACTGAAAACCTAAAATCCTGTATTACACAAAATTGACTCTTTTGAAGTTTAAGCCATGTTGTGTTGTTCCCTCCTCAAAAACACA
>KN483355.1:17676-29972 GCA_000787095.1 Periophthalmodon schlosseri | reverse complement strand
CTGAGCTACTGTCGCCCCAATTTATCACGGCTTTACATCAGGTAAGTGGCAGTTTGTGTCATCAATACTGAAAATTCCATCCAAAATACAGGGACAAATTACGTGCGAGGAAGGACATTTTTCTGGCAGTGTTCTCTCTTGTGAGCTTTACGCCATTTTATAATGTTGTTACCTCATCTAAAACATATCTGCAGCTTTGTTCTGTTTCATTTACACATGTTTGAGTAATCCTGGTTTACTAGTCTATCTACAGCTCCAAAGCTCAAAGTGGTAGCAGTAATTTTCAAGTTAACAGCCACCTTTTACCTTTAATTCAGTAGAGATTAGCAATTCCAGGTCTGAATTCATCCAAATGATTTAATGAAGGTGTGTTAGAGATTAGCAATTCCAGGTCTGAATTCATCCAAATGATTCTAATGAAGGTGTGTGGAGTTTAAAAACACACGGAAGCACTTCCTGTATTACCTCATGACATCACAAGGTGGAACAGAGCGTTCTAAATATGCAGGGTTTATGTGTTAAACGTGTGAATGAAACACATTTTTTGATGAGGAGACAACATTATAACATAGATCAGAAAATAGCCTAATATGGGCTCTTTAAGTTCTACTGAAAGCAATCGGAATGTTCAAACACAGACTCCAAGCTGATGGGTCAGAGTGCCACAACAGCGTAACAAACAGAAAAATCAAACCTTTATTATTACTATTCAGTTGAGAGAAAAATACAGCTTTCCTGTTGACAAAGACACAAAGCACTTCCCTCCGCACGCCTTTGAAAAACACAATAATCCGTATTCTGTCTAAAATAGGCTGAAGTACGTTGCCATGTTTGTTTTGATTTACTTCGGAGCTTCACCTTTGGCCCTGCCCAAACTACTGTATAATTCGGCTCTGCGTCCAAGGTGGATATGTAGCCAAAAATTGAGTGAGACTAACATTACTTCAAAATAATATTACTCAAGTAGAAGTATAAAGTAGTAGTCCAAGAAATTACTAAAGTAAGAGTAACTTAAAGAGCAACTACTGGGGCATAACATCTAACATCATCTTCATTTATGATTTAAAGTTAATGTAAATGGAAAGAAAAAATATTAAATAATGCTCAAAATCTCAAATTTTCAAAAGATAGACACAAAAATGGGACAAACTAAATTATATCTGAAGGAGCGATGCAAGAGACCCAAATGTTAAAATCATTTCACATTGTCAACATGAAGCATTTGGCACTTGTTGACTTACTCACAGTGGGAAGAGTAACCAGAACTTTTACTTGAGTAATATTTAGTTTGAAGTAACAGGATTCTTACTTCAGTAGAAAAAATACGGTGTCCAAAAACTACTCTGAAAGGTACAATTTCTTTGAAAAGTTACTCAAGTAAATGTAACTGAGTACTACCCACCTCTGCCTGTGATTGGCTGACTGTCAAATAATCTTCTGTTTTTACTGGCAGCAAAATTGTCATTATTTTAGGTGAAGTTTACCCTCCACTAGAAAAGTTCCATACTGCAACTCTGATATAACAAGAGGCTAGTGTTGTCACAATACTAACATTTCAAACACACTTTCAATCGACTTTATGCTCTATATTGATTCTGATACCACGATGATTATAAAAACACTCTTTATTTAGACAATAGAATGTGATTTTCAACATTAAATGGTAGTAGTTTCTTTTATATTACCATGTGGTCTTAACCTCTCAGTCGTCCAGGTAGGTTCCATAGTGGTCCATGGGCGTGTACTAGTCTATGTGTCTTATACTTGTTCTGATACGGCTCAAGATCATTCTAAAGATATTCAGCCAAAGGTTCATTTCTGTCCTGTTGATGTGACTTTTTTAGTATTGATGCTTCAAATGAGTATCTAGTTTCGATACTAGTTTTAGTTTCTATCAGAGACTGTATAAATGGACATAGCTAACCTGCTAACTGCCATGTTCCAGATAGGAAGTGAGCGTGGGTGCGCTTCTGGCGCCATCGACTCTCGCCCCTCCCTCTGTAACTGCTCTGTAACAGGCTCATCATTTTAGTCTTAAAATGGTCATATTAAGCCGCTCTATATGATCCTGGTATTTTTATTTCAGTATTGTGTCCGTAACTCAAAATGGACAAATCAGGCGCCTTCTTTTCCTGAGGACGCTCTCTCTAGTGTAAGCAGCAGGTTTGTTTGACAGCGTTGCTAATCACCCGCTCCCTGCTAAACCAGCATGAAGTGGCGTTACCTTCAACAGCCTCACTCTGGATTGGCTCTTTGGTTGCTATGATACTCGCGGTCGGAATTCCAAATATGGAATTTGACTCCAAATTTGCCCCTATAACTGCTCTAGCCTCGATGAGCTTCATTTGACTGGAGCCGAACGCTATGACGTCACACTCCCTTAGTCCACTTCTTTATACAGTCTGTGGTTTCAGGTAGTATATGATTTTCAATACTTTTTAGGCTCTTTGTTGCTTTGCAGAGGCATTATCTAATTCATTGCAGGTTCACTTTAAGCTAATGTGCTGTCATTACGCCTACGCTTGGATCTTGAGCCTTTGTCTTTTACACCTCCTATAACCAACATGCGTCTCAACATGCGGCTCTCATCATCCCTTTGGTGCTAATGGAGTGTACGCAGAGGCAGTGAGTGGGAGAGGGAACCCAGCCAAGAGGAACCGTCCTGGGACCCTGTGGGAAGAGGGCTTATTACAGTAAAGAAATGTAAGAAAAAGTGCTGATGGTGTAAATTATTCTTGCACTTACAACTGGGACAAGAACAGCTGTGAAATGTGTCAGCTGAACTTTAAAGTGCATATGGTTTTCCTGTTCTTCTAGTTACTACTTGGTTTTAGTTGTAAATATTTATGGCAAATGGACAATTTTTATTTAGCGCTTTTACATCAAGGAACCACTCACCCATTCATTCATACACCAGTGTACGCAGACGCTGGGGGTGAGGTGGGTAAAGTGTCGTGACCAAGGACACAATGCCAGCATTCATCTGTGGGAGCTGGACTCACACCGCCAACCTGTGAGTCAGTGAATCTGACCGCTCTACCAATAATGTTCATGTCGAGAGCAGGATTTGAATTGCCAACTTTTGGATCAGTGGACAAACACTCAACCAACTGAGCTACTGTCGCCCCAATTTATCATAGTTTTACATCAATTTAGTGTCAGTTTGTGTCATCAACACTGAAAATTCCATCCAAAATGCAGGGACAATTTGCATGCAAGGAAGGACATTTTTCTGGCAGTTTAAAAGTGCTATTATATAAAATGGAAATAGTACTGAAGAAGAGAACTGAGAACTGAGAAGCGACTTGGATGAGCAGCAAAGTGTTTTCCGAACTCTTGCCTAAATATGCAGGGTTTGTGTGTTTAACATGTGCGAATGAAACAAAACACAACTGCAGGTATGTTTTTGATGAAGAAATAACATTATAACAGAAAACAGCGCAATATATGCCGTTTAATTTACAAAATGAAGGGGTAGTCTTTTATTTTTATGGCAGTTGTGTGCTAATTAGGCATGGACAGATTGATTGGCAATATGGTGTCTTGAAAATAAGTGATTAAAGATTACTCAAACATGCACGAATCACTCCAAACAGGACTTTGAGAAGGTAAATGGTGAGGGGAAACAACTAGAACATGGTTAAAAGCTCTAAAAAGTCCATTTTGCATAATAGGTCTGCTAATTACGTCCATTTAAATTGTGATTAGATTGTGATTGCTGTTGTTGCAGGCCTAGATGTAACTATAGTAAATTAAAGTCATAGCCAGATTAGGTTTGTCATTTACGACTTATTCAGTTTGTTGCATTTTGGTTCAAATCAGTACAGCTGTAGTCGTTTAGTCGTTTAGTCGATTAATCGGTCGATGGTGTCTTGGTTGAAAATGTGTATTACTGGATTAATCATTGTATTTAGATTATAAGGATTTAAATGTGACAAGAGCAGAAATGAGAAGTTAGTGAGTGACTGAGCTAAACATTTGGTATTTTTTGTAGAGATTGACAGATGTGGGTTTTTTCATGGCTGATGCCGATACCGATTGTTTAGAATCCAGAGCAACCGATGGTCGATTAGGTCTGCTGATATTTTTGGGCCAATATGTTGATTTTGATTAGGTGTAGTGCAGTTTGGGTCAGATACATAGAGATGTTTAATAGTTTTGAGAGCTTTTGCCACGCCCCCTTTTTAGTCGACTAATCGAACAGCAGGACATCAGACATCTTTAGTCGACCAAGAATTTCTTTAGTCGACTACAGGTGAATGGTGTCGTTGTGTCCTGGGGCAAGACACTTTGCCCACCTCGCCCCTAGTGTCTGCGTACACTGGTGGGTGAGTTTTGAGTGCCCTGAAGGTGGTAAAGTGCTATATAAAATGTGACCGTTTACCGTTTTATGACGATATCGAGGCAGTTTTGCTACTGTGATATTGCCAATACTATTACATCTCTACTATAGGCCTGAAAGATTTGGGACAATATCGAACTGAATTTTTTCTGACAAGCTTTGCGATTGCGATTAGATTTGCGATATGCGTTTTGATGATTTGGTACAATGGTCATTTTTCATCTCTTATGTCAATTCTTCTGGACGCATTTAAAATTTGAACTGCCAAACTAATACAAGAATCACATTTCATAACACGTTTGTACAGATCTGAACTATTTTGTTGTTTGTGGAGGAAATGATGGTGCTTTGCGATTTGCTAATTGCGTCCACTCAAATTATGATTTCGATTTTGATTGTGATTAATCTTGGCGCCGTCCCCTCCTATTTCCTGTGAGCCGTGCATGCTAACACGTGTTACCTTGATTAGCTCTCATCGCTCCAGCACTTGTTAGGCTTGATAGTGCTCTTCAGATTTGTATGTAAATTACATGTGCAGCTGAGGAGTGAACAAGCCTATTTATGGCTTCTAATCAGCCTGGTACTCCCTAATACGACTAACGAAGGCACTAACGAGGCAGAGGAGAAGTGGTGAGGGAAGAGTCACCAAAGGAGCAGAAACAAAATACAATAACATTAGTGTAAAGGGGCCATATTATGCTGTTTTCTGATATATAGTTATAGTGTTGTTTCCTTGT
The DNA here is from genome assembly GCA_000787095.1 of Periophthalmodon schlosseri. Classification (NCBI taxonomy): domain Eukaryota; kingdom Metazoa; phylum Chordata; class Actinopteri; order Gobiiformes; family Gobiidae; genus Periophthalmodon; species Periophthalmodon schlosseri. The sequence continues at coordinate 24,893 of KN483355.1, read as the reverse complement.
CACAAACATACCTAGAGGTATGTTTTGTTTCATTCACTCATGTTTAACACACAAATGCTGCATATTTAGGCTGAGTTCTTCTCTCAAACTGAAAACACTCTGTTCCACCTTGTGGTAATACAGGAAGTGCTCCACTGTGTTTTTAAACTCCACACACCTTCACTAGAATCATTTGCATGAAAATTACCTCTTCATGACATCACAAGGTGGAACAGAGCATTTTGAGCTTTGAAAATGTAGATAGACTAATAATACAGGATTACTCAAACACGTGTGAATGAAACAAAACACAACTCTGGGCATGTTTTTGAGGAGGAAACAACATTATAACATGGCTTAAAGCTCATAAGAGTCAGTTTTACGCAATATAAGACCTTTAAAGTTTCACTATGTAACTTTCCTGTTGGTTTTCTGTATAAATGGTTGTTTCTGAATGAACTCCCGTGCAGCTGTAGTCTTGTGGGTGCAGTTTGGGTCAGATACATAAAATTACGTAATAGTTTTGAGAGATTTTGTCACGCTCCCTTTTTAGTCGACTAATCAGTCAGTAGGACATGTCACCCCTAGAATGAGATGTACTTGTGTTGATTTTGTACTAGTGTAATTTTTGAGTGGAGACTGAGCAGAGGTAACGGAGACTGAGAAGAAAAGTCTATGGCACCCCTTAGTGGACAAAAAGTGAATGGCACAAAAGCAATAGATCATTTATGTGTTTTACTGTCAAGTAGTACATTTCATACAGTGGTGGAAGAAGTACTCAGTTTTGTTACTTAATTAAAAGTACAGATACCAGAGCAAAAAATACTCAAGTAAAAGGTTTTATTTGTTTATTTTTGTTTGCTCAAATTATGAACGTGCTAAAAACAGATCCCTCAGCCTTTTCAGCAAGTGTCAAACAATGATAAAAAAAATACTTCAGTCCTGTTCAAAAATGTAGTGGAGTAGAAAGTACAAATTCCTTCTCTCAAATGTAGTGATGTAAAAGTAAAAACTATCCACGTTAAAATTTACTTATTTTAGATAGATACCTAAAAATTCTACTTAAGTACAGTACTTTACTACTTTTACTTTGTTACATTCCACCACTGATTTCATAATGTGTTCAATAGTTGTTAAATGTGATATTGAGTATTAAAAAGTTTTATATTTCACAGACCAAAAACAGTATATTTTCTTTTGAAAACAAATCAGCAGCCAAAGCTTGTTCTGTGTTATATTTTATTTTCTTCATCTCTGTGACCTGGAGATGCTGTTTCTTTGCCTGAAATGAATGCAGATATAAGTTCCATAGTTGCCATATTCTGGAACATTTCAGGATAGTAATAACACCTACCTGGAGAAGCGAGTGCTGGACTTTCTACCAGAAAAGTTCAATAGTGAACCCTGAAAATTGAATTGACTTAAATTGTCACGATTATGTTAGGTTCTTGGGATTATATTGTGACTGTACTACATGAATTAACCCCGCCCACTTAGTCCTTTCTGCCACTGTGATATTGCTCCATGACACAAACGACTGTCTGGGATAGTGTCATGCAGTTATTTCCTCATAGTTCTCCGATCTCTGCTCACTATTTACTTTTTTGTCACTCTTGCAAATGCACCATGACAGAGAATCAAGTGTCTGGGATAGTGTCAGGAAGTTGATTTCCCATGATTCTTAGTAACGTGCCAGATTGGACAAAAAGATGACCCTGTTAGTAGTTTCTGTATTAGTTATCACCTGAGAAAATGCTATGTAAAATGAATAGTTTACATATTTTTTCCTTATTTAGCAGTTTTTACCATACAATACATGATGTAAAGAGCATTGATCTTGACAAGAATAAATTAAAACCGGGTACAGGTTACAGATAGACTGATGGCCGATATTTACACTTTTCAGCGTATCGACTATCGGCCTTAAATCTCCAGCAGAGGCCAGTATTGTGTTTTGGGTGACCTGCTGCCTAAAGAATACACATAATGCTCTATTTGAACGCTATTTGCAAACATGACTACACATCCCTCCTATACGTTTGTGGTAAAAAAAAAAAAAAAAAGGGGGCTTCAGGTGAGTTTGTAATAAATTTAAAATACAAAATTTGGGGAAAATAATCAAAATCGGCTCTACATATCGGTTCAAATATATCGGTAGAACTTATCTGCTATCGGTTTCTCTGGATTCTAAACAATCGGTATCGGCATCGGCCATGAAAAAACCATAGCGTTCGATTTCTAGTATAGAATCATCTTGGCATCTCTGCTGTGTTCAGGACAAGGACCCGTCCGACTGCTCCCTCAGCGAGTCTTTTACATCCCCGTCCTGCACGCTGGGAGTGGACCTGCGCAGAGGACGACGCCGTTTCTCTGGCAACCTGCAGCTGCCCCCGCTGTCATGGCGCCAGGGTGAAAGGTCGCGTACACCAGACGATGAGGTCATGACCCGACCCACTTCCCTGCCCTTCGGAGCCCCTCCCCGCATAGACATCACACCTGTGGATCCAGAATGGTGAGTGAAAATCCAAATGTTTGTTGTGAAATTTCAATACTGAGATTATAACATATTATTTGAGTTGGAAAATTGTCGATGGTGGAAGACGTAAGACTTGACCTCTGGACCTTTTGGTATATTGGCTGAGTTTTCGTTGGCATAGGAGCAAAGACAAAAAAAAATCCCTAATCTTTAAATCCAGAATAGAAAATTACATATATATATTATACTCTATACTACTATCACTTTCAGTACAGCATGGTTCAAGAAAAGCAGGTAATTAGCATGTAAAAAGTAGGTATATAAAACACCGCATAGTACCGAGAATGTGTTTCTATCCATGGGTTTCAGAATGATGAAAAATTAGGACCGTTGCCATAGTGATTGTCAATTTATATAATAAAATACAATATCATTTGAATAGGAACAAGTCCTCAAAATGTTGCAAATAACAGGAAGCTGAAAGCCCTGTATATTGGCTGAATTTTGTTTGGCATAGCAGCAAAGATTTAAATCTTTAAATCCTAAATAGAAAATTATTTGTAAAATTCCCATGTTGCGTTGTCCTTGTTCATTGATTGATGGACTCTTGTGAGCTTTACACCATGTTATAATGTTGTTACCTCCTCAAAAACATACCTGGAGTTGTGTTTTGTTTCATTCACACATGTTTGAGTGACCATTTACTAATAGTCTGTCGACATCTCCAAAGCTCAAAATGCTCTGTTCCACCTTGTGATGTCATGAAACATCCTTAACTATAACCTTTGACCTTTTGTTCAGTTAAGATTGGCAGTTCTAAAGCTAATATTATCCAAATGATTAAAGTGAAGGTGTGTGGAGTTTAAAAACAAAGTCTGTATTACCACATGACATCACAAGGTGGAACAGAGTGTTTTCATTTTGAGAGAAAAACTCAAACACGTGTGAATGAAACAAAACACACCTCCAGGTATGTTTTTGATGAGGAAACAACATTATAACATAGATCAGAAAATAGTATAATATGGGTCTCTTAATTCTTGTTTATATTTAGAAATGTTCGTTAACAGTACTGCACATATAGAATCGTTTTTTTGGGGGAAATCCTGCTTCAGGATTTTCATGTCAGTGGCATAATGGTTTTTAATATCGTTTATTGTCTATATTTTCCTCAGCGATATATTGTACTTCAAAATGTATTATTGTTATTGTGACGGGACTATTACATCTCATTGTTTCTAAAGTTACAATCTCTGAAAATACTATTGTTTACTTAGCACTTATACAAATAGATTTTCTATTTCTGGGTTAGGTCGTCTAAACAGTTTCAGCTTCCTGTTATATGCAACATTTTGAAGACTTTTTCCCATTCGAATTATATTTAAATCATTTTTTGCTATGGTAATGGTTCTAATTTCCCGTTATATTATTCTGAAACCCACGGATTGTTTTCATTTCATTTCAAAGCAAGTAATATGTAAGTTGTTAGGACATTTCACATGCCTTCAGGTTGCTGAATTTACAGGTGCGTGTCATCTTAAGTTACACAGTCTCATTTGAATAATACATGCACTGTTTCTTACACAGTAACACAAGGAGCCTGTGTCAGGTACTTCAAATACTGTACACTTTTACTTCACTTGTTTATCAGTCCAAATAGGTCATAAACTAAAATGAAGTATTCTTATAAAACATGTGTGTGTATTTAACAACACCAGGACCCTTGCTATTTGTAATTTGTAATGTAAGATGTTCATTCTCATAATCCCAGTTGTCAGTGCTGGAGTGTTAGCAGTGGCCAGGTGAGGGCAGTGTAGACACGCGGGTGCTCCTTTTAAGGTCTCGTAACGGCACGATGACCATTGAGAAAAATATGTGTGTTAGCAATGTTGTGTAATGTATATTGTATGCACATTTTTAAAAGTTTTTAGATTGGTTTAGTGGTGTTGAGTTGTTTTTATGTCATATAGTCCTGCAGTGGTTAAAGGGCCCATATTACTCTATTTTCTGATCTATGTTATAATGATGTGTCCTCATCAAAAACAGACCTGGAGTTGTGTTTTGTGTCATTCACACATGTTTAACACACAAATCCTGATTATTTAGGCGGAGTTCTCGAGAACAGAAAACACTCTGTTCCACTTTGTGATGTCATGTGGTAATACAGGAAGTGCTCCACTGTGTTTTTAAACTCCATACACCTTCGCTAGAATCATTTGAATAATTTCAGCCCTGGAATTGTCAATCTCTACTGAAGAAAAGGTAAAAGGTAGCTGTTAACTTGAAATCCGTTCATGACATCACAAGGTGGAACAGAGCATTTTGAGCTTTGGCGATACAGCCCAATAATCCATGGTTACTCAAACGTGTGTGAATGAAACAAAACACAACACCAGGTACGTTTATGTTGAGGTAACGGTATTATAACATGGTTTAAAGCTCACAAGAGTCAATTTTGTGTAATATAGGACTTTTAAAGATGCACTATGTAACTTTTCATGTGGAGGATCTGCCATCTGCCGTCTCCATGGGATTATTGCTCTGTGTGGAACGTTTCATAATATGACATTTAACCTTTCAGTGTAGAATTTATTCAGTCACAGATTCTGTTGCTCAAAAAATACCTTGAATGTCTTTGTCGCCTTTCCACAGACCTGACCTGTAACTTGGCTTTGTAACGTACGCTTCTTGTCTCCATGGAGATGTGTTTACCGCCATTCTGTGGAACATTCTAGACAAAGCAATTATGTCACCACCATAGAGACAAGCAAGTGGCAAACTCTCCCGCAGAAAAGTTACGCAGTGCAGCTTTAATTGTGATGAAGACTGACAAAGATACAGTTGTTAATCTGCTCATTTTGTGGTGTGCGGTTATAAAATCTAGCTACAACGTTTACTGCGTTACTCCATCTGCTCATGTCATGCACAAAAATAAATAAATAAATAAATAAATAAACAACACATTTTGAATAGCATAAAATGAACTAAAATAATGCATTTAAACCGTGGTCTTTCTGTTGGCAGTGGTTTGATTGGTGGCAGTAGATGGCGCTCTGGCCCTCGCAGACTGTACCGAAGGTGAGGTGTGTGTCATGTGACCTGTCATGTGACTTGCCCTGGTGCAGTGGACCCTATTTAAAACTCATACCTCCCTTATGGCTACATGTAATAAAACTAATAACTAAAGCATCAACCAAACTAAACTAACCCATTCAGCAACATCCCATTTAACTGCAGCAGTGTTAATAGCTCTTGTAAATTATTATTAAACTATAGAGATGTAACAATATTCAAATCTTATGTTGCAGTATTAGTATATCCGTATATGCCCTAATTAGGTTATCAATTGGTTTTAAAGTTTCACTATGTAACTTTTCTGGTGGAGGTTCTGCTACCTGCCAGTCTCCATGAGGATGTTATTGCTTTGCCTGGAGTGTTCCACAGTATGGCATTAAACATGTATCTATCTTGCATTTATTTAATTACGGGTGTTTTTATCGCTTAGAACTAGAATACGAACTACATGTGTTTTTTCTATGCGTGGAGTTTCCTCTCCCCAGAACTGACCTGTACCTTGGTGTGTTGGCATTGCTCGCCATGCCATATATACCATACTGTGGAATATCAGGTGGCAGACCCTCCAGTAGAAACATTAAAGGTGCAGTACCACCTTGAATTTGGGTAAAAATTGTTAGATTTGGCCAAAATGATCAGAGAATATCTGAAAAATGTATTGGAATTTGGCTGCTTTGGAATTTTAAAATCAATCAATATTGTAGCATAGCTCGTTATATTGAATTGCTTCCTTTCCGCTAAAAATACCCCAACAGGTCATGAGTGGACTCTGGATTAAAGACTGAATAACTGTAATGCTATTTTTTCATATTAGCTTGAATCCAATGAACCATGGTAAAATAAGAAAACCTTTAGTTGGCCCACAATGGGGAAAATTACAGTGTTGCAAAGTAAAGTTCAAGAACAGCAGGAAAATAAGAACATGCAATAAACATCAAGATAAATTATACCATAACAATCTACAATGAAAAAATGGCAGTTAAAGTATCCAAACAGAAACAGTAAGGTTCTGACTTTGAAGAAAGTAATGAAAAATTGTCTAAAAAAATTTCCTCTCGTTATTCTGGCATTTAGCAAATAGAAATAATTTTGGTAATCCTAATTGACCTAAAACAGGAAAATTTTAGTCTGATTCTATGTCAGACACTGAGAAAAAAAGCATATGTGTCTTTTTATATAGTAACTTTAACGTATGTAAATGGTGCCATTTTGAGGACGGTTGACCTTTTCAAAAGATCTAATATTTTGTTTTGATATATTAATCGCTATGCCAACGGTCATAACTTTCTATCATTCTAAAAAAACATGGATTTGTACAATAAGTGGCTATAACTGTGGCTATCTACAGCGCAGCATAAGGTAAAGTGACCTGAGTAAATTGTACCTGTAACCATTCACATTATGATATATGTAGTTGCTATTAAGATATATCTCCATAATTTCATTGCTAAAAATATACCATTTCAGACTCCCATACCAGGCCTGTAATGTTACAATAATAACAGTTTTGCCGATATTGCTCCATCCCTTTTATGATGAACTAATTATGTCATATCTGTCTATGGCCTTGTTTTTCCGTTACCCCCAACCTCATCTCATCTCCTGCCTATTCCCAGCCCTCTATATTTACATGGCTCCGTCAATGTTTGGGAAGACTAGCAGGAAGCACGGAGTTATTTTGGGACTC
>KN483355.1:0-17614 GCA_000787095.1 Periophthalmodon schlosseri | reverse complement strand
GTATACAATAGTGTGAGCGCGCCGTGCCCTGTGGACTCGGACTGAAAGCGCGTCGAGTCGGAGATAAGCCGAAGTCTGAACAAAATGGAGACTGCGAGGTTAGAAAGGTTTGTAACTGGCAGGGCATCTGGTTTAAACACGCGAACCAAATCAGTAGAAAGCGCTGCAAAAAGGGTTAAGTGAACAAAATAAAGACATCAAAATAGTCAGGAGTCAATAATGTAAGCTGTCGTGGTTCTGTTTGTTGAGGTATGCTAGTTTCAGGAGGTACGTAGCGTTAGCAGGACAAATAGAAAGGTTTATAACTGGCAGGGCATCTGATTTAAACGTGCAAACCAAATAAATAGAAAGGACTGCACAAAGGGTTAAGCCATCTGAACAAAATAAAGACGGAAAAATAGTCAGGAATCAATAATGTAAGATTTAATGGGTATGGTTCTGTTTGTTGAGCGGGTATGTTAACATCATGGGGGACATAGTGCTAGGAGGATGAATAGAATGCAATAGGCAGGGCATCTGGTTTAAAAATGCAAACCAAATAAATAGAAAGGGTTGAAAAAAGGGTTTAAGCAATAGTCAGGAGTCAGGAGTTAATGGGTTTGGCTTTGTTTGTTGAGCACTATCTACCTATCCACAGATGGGTAGATAGTGTTAACTGGATAAAGGGTTCCACCTGGCAGGGCACCTGGTTTAAAAAGTAAATAATGCAAATTACTGTATGGTTTGGGTAAGAAAACATGCACAAAAACATATTGACTAGCTCCAGCTCCTACACATGAAGCATTTGTTTTAGCGGTTATATAACTAATATATATAAGTTATAGTGAAACATTACTCATATACATTTTTCTTAATATTTTTATAAAGAGACAAATAGGATTTTGAAAGATCGCCGTATGTTTTGCATTTTATTTTACTTTTACTGGGGCATAAAATGACGTGAATTTGAATACTACCGGTAGCTTACGTCTTTATAGTCCACCCTCCAGACAGAATTAATGTGGGCTCAATTACTTATTCAGAATAAATAAATGAACGGTGAACTATAACCTTGTCTCCGCACAGATATTATTCCTTTGCCTGAAATACTCCTGTGACATTAGACATATCTATCTCCGTGAAGATAAGTTGGTGGCGCCACCAGGCCAAGTTACTGGTCAGATCGGTGGAGAGGCGAGACCCACACATAGTAGAATGCATGTTTTAAATAATTGCAAGACAGTTTTAGTAACATTCTAGCGAGAAAGCAGGTGATGTACCCCAGAAAGGTTGTACTGTGTACCTTTGAAATCAATAATCTTAATAATTAGGACATTTGATTCTATTGAATTTTAAAATGAAAATAAAGAAAAAAATGTATATGTAAAATGCTTTTCCACAATAACTCTATGAGACTGATAACAGGCTGCAGGAGGCTGATACATGTGCTGCTGTATGTTGCTATGGCGTTTTCACAATAGGCTGTTGATAACATACAAAATGGTCATCTGTAATAGTCTTGGCTGGTTGTGGAAAATGAATGGCGTGTACAACACAATATGCCACTAACCAAGAAGCTACAGACCACTGTATTTCTTTCAATACGACTAGCGTTGTGAAATCTCTAGAAAGACGAGACGGCTGCAGTTGGGGAGCTGACAAGAATATAAATTATTTTTCATCCGAGTCCAAGTAATGCCTGGCAGACTGCAGAATCCCAGGGACGTGGTTCAGGCTCACAATATTGTAGTGATCAAAACATCCAATAAATGATCCAAAAATGACTGAAGAGGCTGAAGAGGTTATCCTTGTGTGTGAGGAGTGAAAGAACAGTGCGATCCTGCCAGATGGATCCAACAGTTGACTGAACAAGAAACTAGTGTCCTACTTAAAGGCCCTGTATTTTTTCCCATGTATTTGAGCAAAATTTGTCTTGCCCCAGTTTATGTATATTGCATAAGCAGCACAAAATTAGTTAGCTGTGTGCTTTTTATTGTCAGATTCTTAGAAAGTGTGCGGTTAGCATGCTAGCTGTTGTTAGGTTTACCGCAACTTGGCACTGGTCTCTGAAAGTTGTGAAATAAACTCATTGCAGTGAATAATTAAGATGCTTTGAATTCAAAAGGTAAGTAATTCACATTTTTAAGATACCGTCAGTATTCCAACTGTCTTAAAAATGTGAAAACCAGAACTAGTGAATCAAGTGAATAATGAATAAACTCATTCAGAATCTTGCAGTGAATCGTAAAATTGCACAGAACCGTGTTTCTCAAACTGCGGTGCGTGTACTTGGAATTTACTTGAGCTGTGTCCGAATGTCCACACTATTCCCTAGTTAGGGCGTTATTTAGGGACCACGCCATTTTTAGTGGTGTCTGAATGTCCAGTTGGTGAAAAAGTAGTGCACTCAAAATTTCCCACAATACACCTTGAAAAGTAGTGGGCATCAGTGGTCACTAGACGGGTCAATGTAGACCACAATGCATTGCGAGAGTTGGAAAAACAACAGCGTGGCGATAGGTCTTTAAATGGAAACAACACGACTGAATGAAAGCAGATACAAGTGCTGGTTTATCGCACTATTGATTGCTCATTATGAATAAAACACTGCTGTATAGAGTTGCTAGCGTTAGCCGCTTACCTTAGCTTGAGCTGCTAACAAAGCGACAATTTCCACATCTCAGATAAAAAATTTTTAAAAATCAAATCTGTTTACGTGAGATGAGAACCAGCTTGACAAAAACGTGTATGGTTATTATTAGTCCATAAATACTTGTGTGTCGAATCTGATCATTATTTATGAAAGAAATCACGTTTTATCAGAGTTTAGCTGACTTTTTTTCAACCAGACCCAGAGTCAAGTGACCGGAATGGAGTGAGCTGAGTGTCTGAATCGCTCTGTGAATGAGTGCACTATATAGTCCTCTAAAGAGCGCGGGGCTGTGTAGTGAATGACGAGTTAGGGACTAGGGTGGACATTCGGACACAGTCTTGGTACGTGTACTTGGGCAGCTCTTATGGGTTTGGCTAATTTAGATCCACTTGTTTGTCCTCCTTTGGATAATTTCTTGTTTAGAACTGCAGTGGAAATGATGAAGTCCCACTGGTTTAGCCCTAGATTAGTCCTGGAATATAGTCCTGTTATAGACTTGATTTAGATGTGGCGGTTTTCGAGAAGCCAAATCTTTTCTTAGGTGGTACTTGGTGCGAAAACTTTGAGAGCCACTAGCACAGAACGATCCATATACACATAACTGCCCTATACTAAATGGCGTATTTCTGACATTTTTCTGGAATCTTCTAGAATGTGAATGCCAACATATAAACAAGTCATGAGTGGAGACAAGCACAGAACACAATGGAAACGCGACTGACATTTTGAAAATAGCACTAAATCCCTGTGCCCCTGCCTTTATTCTATTTATAAATTCTCTCTCGGGCTTTAGCTTGGCACTGCAAAAATCCCACTTACAAAAATATGTCAACTCACGACTGAGTGGTTGTGACGCACCAAAATGTGTGACAGAAAAAAGATTGAATTCTTAAGGCGCTCTACCTGATTTTTACTGTCTTACAAACATGAAAAACAGAATTAGTTCGTTTTAATGATTTGCAGTGGTCCAAAGTTATCCTCACTTACCCCTGTGTATTCTGAGCATCCTAATTATTCACCACAATGAGCTTATAAGCGCTGTTCACAACTTTCAGAGACCAGATCTGAGTTTTCCCATCACGGTAATGCTAACAGCTAGCATGCTAACAAGAAAATGCTTTAGAATTATATACAGACAGTACACAGCTGACATAGCTTGACCTCAAGAGCTGCTTTTATAATCAACTTTGCTCAAATACATTGAAAAAATTGGGTAGATGGGATTTAAGCCAGGCCACACTAATGCTAACAACAACTAGCATGCTAACAAGAAAATGCTTTATAATTATATACAGACAGTACACAGCTTGACCTCAAGAGCCGCTTTTACAGTCTGTACTAGGGCAAGACAACTTTGCTTTTGTAACTAGCATGCTAATTGCGCACTTCCTGATTCCCAGACAATAAAGCGCTTTATAATTAGATGTAGACAAAAGACAGCTGACGTATTTTAACCTCAATAGCTGCTTGAATAACAGACACATTTAGCTCAAATACGTGGGGAAAAAAAAAAAAAATCAAGTACAGGCCTTTTAATCCTCTGACATAAAAGCCAAAGACTAAGCAGACAATCTAAACTCATTCAGTCGGACACATTAACGCCAACAGAAATTTGCGCTATAAATAGATATTAAAAGGCACTCTTGACAGAATTGGGAGCTAGCCTTATTCTATCACGCGCCGGTACAAGTGTGTGGGGCTTTTTGTGCAGACGTGCTAATAAGAGGCCAGTGGTGCAAAGCCAGTACAGCGGGTTCACCATTACCTGCCTGTGTCGCTCTGACCCGCAGACACCAACACTCACACAGAATAGCTCCATTTGCAGAGAGGCCGATCAGATGGAAAAACAGGATCGGAAACATTAGTGCCTGTTATCAAGGTGTGCATCTACAAGAAATTGTTGTCATTACTTTTAGTACGAAAGAACTCACCTGTTATACTTACTATACTTAGAGATTTCTTCTGATGGTATCTTTGTACTGTAGTACTCTAGAACATGAACACCCTTGTTTTAGTGTAGGTCTGTAGATACTGAAAAAAATTTAAATTCAGTTTTAAAGGTCCTATATTGTGTATGACTCTTGTGAGCTTTAAGTCGTTTTATAATGTTGTTACCTCCTCAAAAACACACCCAGAGTTGTGTTTTGTTTCACTCACACGTGTTTGAATAATCCTGTATTATTCTGTCTACATCTCCAACGCGCAAAACGCTCTGTTCCACCTTGTGATGTCATGAACCGGTACTTTTGTTTGGTAGTCATTGGAAGGGGTTAATATCCAAATGATTCTAGTGAAGGTGTATGGAGTTTAAAAACACAGTGGAGCACTTCCTGTATTAGCACATGACATCACAAGGTGGAACAGAGCGTTTTGCGCGTTGGAGATGTAGACAGAATAATACAGGATTATTCAAACACGTGTGAGTGAAACAAAACACAACCCCAGGTCTGTTTTTAATGAGGAAACAACATTATAACCTATATATCTGATTTTTTCCCCATGTATTTTAGCAAAATTGGTTGCCCCTAGTACAGATATTATATAAGCAGCTCTTGTGCTCAAAAGGTCCGCTGCCTGCTGTTTGCATCTAATTATGAAGCGTTTTGACTGTCTGATAATCAGGAAGTGCGCATTAGTAAGCTAGTTGTTAGCTTTACTGCAACAGCAAAACTCTGGTTTGATTTATGAGAGTTATGAAAAGCGCTTACAAATAAACTCATCGAAGTGAATAATTAGGATGCTCAGAATGTATAAGGTAAGTGAGGAATAACTTTGGACCACTGCAAACTGTTTAAAATGAACCAGTTCTGTTTTTCACGTTTTTAAACCAGTAAAAATCAGACACAGCGCTTAAACATGTGAAATGTCACGTCTTCTGTGGGAGGTTAGAGCAGTGCAGGGTTCATTGTCTGTGGACCTTCTTCCAATCCCACCTGCCACATCCCATAATGTCACCACGGTGATGGGTTCGCCCTGCCCCTGCGCTCATCTGGAGGAGACCCTGTGCATCTCAGCGTGTCTGTCATAAGGAGGGGGTGAGGGCGGGGTCAACGGGCCAACTTTGGATAGTTACATAAAGCCATTTCTGCAGCTATTATGCAATGTGAAATCTGGATTCAATTTTTAACCACCGTGATGGAACAGTAGACTTGTCATGTATGTTTATAAATCATGAAGGTACTGGTGGAGTGCTTTGCTTGATAACTTCAGGGTTGATAGTTCAATCGCCCACTCTCTTCCATCAGGGCTGCAAAGTATATCACCACTGAAAGGGAATTTCAATTTGAATTTAGTCAACGTAATGCGCTAACCCAGTAGTTTAGACATGTAGATAGTCTGGAGTGCATTAGCTTAGCAGTTTCTCTCAAATCTAATGCTTGTGGACTTAAAATATTCACTCTTGATGGAATTTCCACAAATATAATTGCAATTGCTACATCACAATTTAATTTTTTTTTTTCCAAAATTGTTCAGCACCACCTTTCATACGTAATGTTTTTGTGTCATTGGGTGAAACACTTCACCTGACTTGCCTCTGGTCTTAGTGTATGTTGGTTTTCAAATTTGTGTGAGTGCCTGCTTGTCTTCTTTGAGATGATATTGCGTAAAATGTTCCACGGTATAGCTTTAAACTTAGCTGTCTTCACAGAAACAAGCAGATGACGCTACCTGGCCAAGTTACAGGTGCTCACTGTCAGAATGCATGTTTTAAAAGGGATTTTTTGTTTAAACAATAAAAACACTTGGAGGGAAATAATTAATTTATACTGTGGAACATCCTAGGCATAACAAACCAACTCCACGAGACAAGAAGGTTGCAGATCCACCAAAAAAATGACATGGTGCTCCTATAAAGAGCCCATATTTTCTGATCTATGTCATAATGTTGTTTCCTCATTAAAAACAGACCTGGAGTTGTGTTTTGTTTCATTCACACATGTTTAACACACAAACCCTGCATATTTAGTGTTTATATTTATTCATATAGAAAACACTTCCACCTTGTGTGCTCCACTGTGTTTTTAAACTCCACACACCTTCACTAGAATCATTTAGATCATTTCAACCCTGTAATTGCCCATCTCTACTGAACAAAAGGTAAAAGGCAGCTGTTAACTTGAAAACTGCCACTTCATTACATCACAAGGTGGAACAGAGCATTTTAAACTTTGGAGATGTAGACAAACTAGTAATAAAGGGTCACTCAAACGTGTGAATGAAACAAAACACAGCTCCAGGTATGTTTTTGATGAGATAGCAACATTCTAACACGTCTTAAAGCTCACAAGAGTCAATTTTGCGTAATATAGGACCCTTTAGTTTATTTTTAGCATTATCCACTTCACTTGTAGTTCATCGCAACACCTCTGACATCACAGCCTACTTGAGCCACTTGTACTTCCTGTCACCACACCTCATTGGGAACACTCTGCTCGTGCTAGAACTCTCATAGTCAAGTCTTCTACTGTCAAGAGCTTATATCTCTTTGTCAGTGTTGGGTATAATGCCGTTTAAGTGTAATGGCGTTAGTAATGGCGTTATTTTTACCAGTAACGAGTAATATAACTAATGACTCTTTGCTCTGCTGTAACGTCGTTATAGTTACTGTCGGTGTAATGGGGCTCGTTATTTTACTGTGAGCCTCAGCGGCCGACAGATCAGACAGATCAGACTCTCTTGTCTCATTCAGAGGAGCCGTAAAGTTTTCCCTTTTTCCCCCTAAAAAAGAGATTGACTATAAAGGTGACCAATCAGAAGCAGCGCTAGGCGGCCGTAAAGACTTTCCTGGCATTTCATTGGTTTAGCGCTGGCACGAGGTCGAATACTCACTGTTTTGGGCACACATGAGGGAATATATTGTGGAGTTTATGGATACACATCGTTATTTTGTGACTCTTTGTGATGGGAGAACAAGCAGACGACTACAGCAGGAGTGACACGTGCGGATGGAGTTTACAGATCGCCAAAACGACGTCAGCGATGCGATAGTGGACACTTCTGCTCACACTATTTATCGTAAATGCAGCTGATCTAATATGTGTTTGGCGGTTCACCCCTGGTTTTATAAGTGTATCAACGCTGTTATGTGGCGCGCTCTGCGTTGTTATGACTGTACAGTTGTGAGTCCGTTTCGGGAATTGTGAGTTCTGTGAATGAGAATAGCCTTTAACGCTGGCTCTGGGTGCATTTGATGATTTGCTGGGGTGAATTTTGTCAAAAGTATCAAACATCAGATTGAATGCAAATCGATACTAAAACTAGCAGTTCTTCTCTCAAACGGAAAACACTCTGTTCCACTTTGTGATGTCATGTGGTAATACAGGAAGTGCTGCACTATGTTTTTAAACTCCATACACCTTCACTAGAATCGTTTGGATAAATTCAGTCCTGGAATTGCCAATCTCTACTGTAGAAAAAGTAAAAGGTAGCTGTTAACATGAAAACTACCACTACATGGCATCACAAAGTGGAACGGAGCACTTTGGAGATGTAGAAAAACTAATAATAAAGGGTTATTCAAACATGTGTGAATGAAACAAAACTCCAGGTATGTTTTTGACGTTCTAACATGTAAGCCACGTTTGAACGTTGTTACCTCATCAAAGACAAACCCGGAGACAATTCACAGGAGTCAGTTTGGCATAATATAGATTTTTTTTTTACTTATACCATTGTTTGGAGATCACAATGCAGTTCTGTTCATTTTTGAAATACTTTTAATTAGAGACAATACACTCACTCAATATTAAAACGTGTACATGTCTCCAAAACAACAAGCATTATTATCAATTTCCTGATATAGATTCCATCGCTCCTCTCTCGATGTGCCTGGCATCTCTTTGCGGCGTTACTAGGATTACCATGCACCATTGGCCGGCGCAAAATGACTTGAACGGGCCACCTTCCAGCTCGCTATTTCTTCCCACCAATCCCACATATACAAGAAGCCCATTACTACGAGTGTTCTCATCTTTATACAAGCTCCAAAATAGAAGCTTTAAAGAGGCAGCGTACATGGCAAGCCTTTACACAAATCCTCTATGAGTCACCACCCAAACAGATGCGTCCTAGAGCCATTCTCCCACCGCCCTGTCTGTCCAGCTCTCTGTACCTCCAGGCCTCTGCCCCTTTTATGTGTCCCACTCACACTGGAGCTCTTTGTGATCGTGAAATGACTTGTCTATCAATTTCTTTGTTCTTGTGGCCACATACTGTGGTAATATCATGGTTGGGTTGTTCCCATTTCAGAGCGAACGGGCACACGGGCCGCTCTTACGATCACGTGCAAGAATCATGTTATGTGCAGTGCTTTTTAAATGTAGAATACATCGGAACTGTATGTGAGATTTTGATTCCATAAACGTGCCCCATCTGTGTTCCCAGACATGAGCTAGACATGTTCAAATCAAATATAGCTCTTACTGCTAACAACTGTGATGCCCTGAATGAAGGTTAAGGCTCTGCAGGCAAAACAGGTTCAGTTGTCACTTTAGTACTTTTTTAATACATACAGTTCCTTTTAGCATGAAAAGCAGTAAAATAATAACACTGCATAGTATGAAATTGGCAAGAGTGAATACAGCCACTGAATCTAAAGAGAAAGTGAATATCTAAAAAAAAAAAAAAAAAGATCAAACTAATTATATCATTGGTCATTCTCAATCATGCCCCCGAGTGAGTGACAGATAGATTTAACCAATCACAGTGAAGTGTGAACTTTCAGAAGCAGCAGGAGGCTTTAGGCAATATGCTTGTATACATGTACTTGATGATCTAGGCTTCAGGAAAATCGTGTTATCAAATTTTTGACAGCGCCCCGTAATTGTAAAAATTGTAAAAAAAAACCCCAACAAACAACATAGTATATATCTTCTTTACATTAGCTGTGATTGTTTTGTTTAGACCTGTTTAAAGGTGCATTATGTAACCTTTCTGGTAGAGGTTTTGCTGCCTGCTGCCATGGAGATGTTATTGCTTTGCCTGGAATGCTTCACAGTGTGGCATTAAACTTCTATCTCCATGGAGAGAAGATGATGATGATGCAACCAGGCTAAGTTACGGGTCATATATGTGGAGAGGCAACCCCGCCAACAGTAAGAATGCATGCAAGATAAACAGCTGTACTTGAATCAATGCAAAATAGTTTAATGCTGTACCATGGAACATTCCAGGCAAAGCAATTATGTCTCTATGATGGTGGACCCGTAACATAATGCACGTTTAAACAAGACCTATTGTGCTTGTGTTTGATATATCTAGTTATAATCTTTGACATCCGTGGATCATTACGTTATAATTAGCATTATTTGCTCATTTTAAACCGCAATATTCATCTAAAACGATTTAATAAGAGAAACTAGTCCGCTGACTTCCGCGTTAGAAAAATGTGGTGCCCAATGGGAGCTGACGTCATCATCATCAGCGAAGAGTCATGTAGATGTCGGTTCCTCCTATGGAAAGCTGCAGATCACACTAACAAGATTTTTTTTTCATTTGTACCAAAATGACAATGCAACGCTGCCAAATCCTACACGTATCATCGATTAAGAAAATAAAACTGGAGAACAAAGTAAGTACAGAGCAGTGGGTTTATGCCGGTGCTGGTAAAAATGGGGATTGATCAGCAATAAGTGATTAAAGATGACTCAAACATGCAAGAATCACTCCAAAAACAACTTCGAGAGGGCAAATGAGAAGGGGAAACAACTATAACACGGCTAAAAGCTCTGAAAAGTTGATTTTGCATAAGAGGTCTGCTTTAAGAATTTTATCTTTTCTTTTTGATAGTTTGTGATGAGAAAATTAGGGATGCATTTATGGAACTTCCATGTAAAATGTCAAATCATTTTCAACATTGTTATGCCACTATTTCAAATGTCATGCACTTTTCTGCAGTCACTTCCCCCTATAGTACTTAACTTCCTTAATACCTCCTCCAAAATGTTTTTCAGAGCCCTGTCTCTCTTTTCTTCCACTTAGCTGTTTTTTTCCTCCCTCCAAATTGCCTTGTCTTATTTAGCCTCTGCTCCATCTCGTCTGTCGCACCCAAAGGTTAGCGCATCATCTGCAACATTACCACAAATCCCCTGCTTAAGCCTCCCAAATAAATAATAAAAACAGTGTGAAAACCTGTTACTGCCTCCCAGAGCCTGTTGTCACACCGACCATCGGCCAATCACGGCTCAGGGGGGCGTGGCTTGGACTCGCTGCGTGCCTGCTCTGCTCTGCTTGTGTATATTGTGAATGAACCATCGGGCTGCGTGCGTCTATAGCTCCGGTAAGGGAATTTTTGAGCGGAGATTTCAGCACATTTAGCAGGGAGCTTGTCTGTGCAACACCCGGAGTGCCTTGGAGGACAGGAGGAGGAGAAGATAAAGGAGCAAAAAAGAGGGATAGAAAGAAAAAAGCAAGAAGAAAAGGTGGTGGAGGTCAGTCAAGCAGTTGTTGATGCGAGCAAGGCATGACAAGCGGAGAGCAGTTTTCAGATCTTTTAAATTTTTCATAAGAGCTGGGAGATTCGCTTTTACGGCGTTGGGGGAAATATCTTAAGAAGATGCGAAGTAAGAGTTAAGCAAAAGATTCGTCAAAGGGGACACGAAAGGTTGCGTATTTTTTCCTCGCATTTCAAACCGAATTGAAGACAACATTCATGATTCACTCCTGAGACTAAACCAACTGAAGGCACACTCCGAAGCTGTTTTGGGGGTAGAAGAGAGAGGAAGAGAGAGAGAAAGAGAAAAGGGGGGAGTGATGTCTTCAAATGAGCTGAGCGTTATGGACATGGACTCCTGCATTCGGACGTTCAAAGAACACATGCACCTGGAGCTGGAGCCGCCCAGGTTGCCGGGGGTGGTGGGGGGCAGAAGGGGCGCCACGTCCCCCAAGCTGTCCCCCCGAAGCTCCCCCCGACTGTTCCGCAAGCTCATGGTCAACAAGAGCATTCGGCAGAGGAGGAGGTTCACCGTGGCACATACGTGGTAAGGGGCTGGCATGGTTCTGGTATCAGCGTAAAGAACGATAGAGGATTTTGTTGTGAAAATTGGGGTTTGGAAAAGCAAGGTCAAAAATCAAGGGGAGAGAAAGTGGCGTTGTATCCTTTTGGTTTCAGCTTCGTGTTAGATACGCAACATTTTGAGGACTTTTTTCCCCATTCAAAAGATCTAATATTTCGTTTTAAATTGTTAATCTCTATAGCAACGGCCTTCATTTTTTCATCATTCTAAAACCCGTGGATAAGCGAAGTAGTTATGCACAGGTTCAGCGTCCTGATGCAACACTTTTTCCCCAATGAAAAGATACGTTTTAAAATGCCAATTGTACTAATTTGTACTGATTTGGTAGTAAATTGTGGTGGAGTCAATTGGAGTCATTGGTTTTGACAAATTTGACAAATCAACAGTTTCTGGGTTTTTTTTTTTCCAATGATTGTGCTGAAAATTTTAGAGACTGATTTTTTTTTTTTTTTTTTTTGTAGCATTATAGCAAAAGTCGCTTCACTGGAGCAAACTCACTCATGTCACTCAGACCTGCATATTAGCTATTCATCAAAAAACAACATTTCAGTGCCAAAAGTGCTGGTGTAGAATTCAGGTTAGTATGTTTCATGTTCCATTATGGGAGCGTCATAGCTTCACTGAAACAAATTAGCCAAATCATCTCACAGTCAAAATGAGCAATTTGCCAAATATTGGCGTTATTTCTAATAATAAGAAGTTTGGGGAAAAAATTTGGAGAGATTAAATATTCAATTCAATTTTATTTATACAGCACATTTAAATACAACTTCAACTGCCCAAAGTGCTTCACATAAAAAGTCAACAAAAAAGAATAGAACATTTGGGGGCATGGGTGGGGTGGTCCAATGTTGGCATGGTTATATAAATATATATTAAAGCAGAATTTTGCACCTCACAATTGGAAAAGTCAGTTTTTTGGAGCAGATTGGAGTGTTAGAGTTAGCCATGTGGTCTAAGGCAAAAGTGTTTAGGGATGATGTAATAGTGACATGACAGAAACCTATACCAAATATATTGTTATTTTAAACATGGGGGAACAGTTGAACCGTGTGAATTTTGCATTTCATGCTGTCAGACGGTAATCGTGAAGGGGATTTTGAGGACATCGACGAATCCGATTATTCCAATTCTTCAAGCAAACTAAAAGCTGACAGTGACTAAGGCGTAAAACAATTTGGTGCAGACAGAAGCGATGTAATTGGAGCAAAACTGAACTGGCAAGACAAATCGTGCATAAGACAAGACGGATATCGACCAATCCGGGCGACACGGTAGAAGACGCAGATGGACAGATAATGGGCGTATTTGTCAAAAATAGGTTGCGTTCACGTGGCATCATCGTTCTAGAATAACTATAGTTTAACCTGGAGCTGGAGGACAGGTCAGACTTCTATGGTGGACTTTGTTGTCAGATTGCAGATTTGTTGACCTGGTTAATTACTGGGCCTATCCACGTGGAACAAAAACTGGCACGAAGTTCAACGTCTTCTTTGCCAACACAAATGAACAGAAGTCAGATTATGTTTTGACAATAGTTTCAGGACGTGGAGCCATTATTCAATACCAAAGATGCGATTGCTGTCGGTTGAAAGGACTTTAAGACGTAAGATTAATATGGCAAGACTGTACCTCAAGATGGATTCTCTTGGGTTTGTGAACTATCGCGAGAATCCATCTTGCTGCACCAGGTTATGCTCGCCCCACGCTCCCAGCTGACCTGTCTCATTCTTGAACCTTAAGGTGAAGTGTGACAATCCCCCCTCACCCCTTCACCCAACACACACACACACACACACACACACACACACACACTTTTTCAAGCCATAGCTGAAGGACAGTTACACAATATTGTTCCCATTGTTTGCTATTTGTAGCCATATCTTGTGCCCGGATTGCTGTCTGACATATTCTTGTTAGTACCTTCTGTTTAGATACAATTTTGAGCTGTCTATGGGCAAACCACAAAAAAAACCCTAACCCCCAACCCTTATTTCCTCATTTCATTTTGCTATATGAGTGATCTGAAATTTAAACCTAGATATTATGGAAATGGCCAGAATTGATTGATTGATTTCTAAGGGAGACAGTCTTTTGAACACATTATTTCACATCACAAAAAATCCTGTTCCAAGCTGCAACTGCATTTTTGTCATTTTTTAGCTGTCATTTTGCAGTTAAATCAATACATTACATAACATTACTCAAATAAATGTCCCTATAATACAATTTCATCCATGTTTACCTCCCACATTACATCGCACAGTCCCCATCCCCCACCCAACCCTACCCTAGTCTACCTCTGCTGCATTTAGGCACAGCACTAGGCAAGCAGGGAGTGTTATGCAATCTATGGATTAGGGGGTAAAAATGCTAGGAAGAATCAGTTGGTTATGTTTTCATTAACACATTTTTAAGCACAGTATTTAGCTACAGAAAAATACTGCGATACATGCTAATATTGAAGCTAGTTTATGCACTGACACAATAACAGTACAGCAGGACACTCCAAGTAAAGCAAATAGCAGAATGAGCCAATAATTAGCCATATATATACTTATTTAACCCTGTATAGCTCAAATCTTATTGTATATAAAAAAGACAACAAAAAGCTAAAAGCTCCCCATTACTGAGATTAAAATATATAACAGCATATGTAAGAAATTATATAACAGTCGATAGATTATTATGATACAATTATCATGCTGGCCTATATTTGATTTGAACTTTCATTTTGCAAGGCTCAGAGGTTGGTATGTTTGTTGACAATATATAGGTACAGTAGTATTTGCAGTACAGTGAGGGGGAAGGGGGAAGGGGGGGCATGTTTGGATGGAGAAAAGGAAATGAGAAGAGATAGTGATCTCGTGTCCCTGTGTACCATGTGATAAACAGAGGGCCGTGTTTTTGTATGATGAAGTCCATATTGTGTAGCTACAGTAGCTGTTAAAAAAAATACTGAAGGTGAATTTGGCTGAAGCACAGTTCATACTTTGAAAGAATAAAATAGACTGTTTATTTATTATTGGATCTGATTTTAAGGCTGTTCCTGTTCGTGAAATTAATATTGCTGGGTTTCAGATAATATCACAACATTCTACAGGCCAATAATGTTTAACACAGATGGGTGGCGGCTAAAATGAATATTGTTAAAATGCAGATTTCCATGGTTTTATAGCCAGTTCTGGGGTCTAGTCAGTCATAGAAATGATCAGGTTCAACCATCGACTGTATAAAGAAGTGGACTAAGCCAGTGTGGCGTCACCCATAGTGTTCAGCTCCAGTCAAATGAAGCTCATCGAGGCTAGGGGCAAATTTGGAACCAAGTTCCAACCGCAAGTATCATAGCAACCAAAGAGCCACTCCGGAGCGAGGCTGTTGAAGGTAACGCCCCTTCCCGCCCGCACTGCTGGTTTAGCAGGGAGCGGGCACTCAGCAATACTGTCAATCAAACCTGTTGCTAACGCTAGTTAGTTAACGGAGTTAGCTATGTCCATTTTTATATACTGTCTGTGGGTTCAGCATTTGTGAATTTTTTTTACTTTAGTTTAGTTTATTTATTTAATGAGACAGTAACAGTGCACAATATACATTAACCTTAACATGAGAGATGCATTGTACCAGGTTGTAGCAGTAGAGCTAGTTTCCACCTGCAGTCCCTTTGCCCGCTGATGTTACTGTTCATAAAATCAAACATACAAAGAAACTGTTTTTACAACGACTGGACCATCATAAAAGTTCTGTAACTTCATCCACACCCAGTTTTCTCGGCATCTTAAAATCATCATCCATCATCCAAAAGCCTCCATCAATTCATTCACTCCAGAACATCACACTTTCTCCAGACACACATCAATCCACATTATGGGACTGGGTATTTTTCGCCAGGCGTAAAAATGTGCCACACTGGGCAACAGTAAGTAAGTTGGTAGACTGTTTGTCCACTGACTCGAAGGTTGGCGGTTCGAATCCAGCTTCCACAGATGAATGCTGTCGTTGTGTCCTTGGGCAAGACACTAAACCCATCTCATTCCCGGTGTCTGCGTACACTGGTGTATGAATGTGTGTGTGAATGGGTGAGTGGTTCCTTGATGTAAAGCGCTTTGAGTGCCTTGAAGGTGGAAAAGCGTTATGTAAAACTGTGACCATTTACTACTTAGTTTGTACATGTATCAGCTCTGTCGGTAACAATGTAATCAATAGGGCTCTTGCCAATGCCAATTAAATGCCATGTTTATTGTTTATTATGTTAATTAGGACAAAATAACATAAAATTGATCAATACAAGGGGATACAGGATTTTCATTGTATGTGCCGTATGACTCAGTCAAAACACAACCGCATTTCACATATTTTTAAGATATGTAATAATAATCACGTTTGAACAAATGGATAAACCGTTGTTGCATAAGAGTTTTACCTTGAGCCTGTGAAAATTTGAGCATTTAGAATGAATCATATTAGGACATAGGTGAACGTAGCATATATTTTGCCTCTCTAGTAAAGATTGTCATAGTAATTCCTGTCTTTCCCAGCCACTGAATGAGTTTTATGTTTGCTTGTCCCTCATGGTTCTGTTATTGAAATCCTGGCTGCTCATGACTGGTAAAATTGGATTTATTCTCTCCTGTTTCTTAATCAAATATAATTTCCCCATTCTTGGAGAGCACTCAGCATTTCAATATCCGCCAAGGCCAGATAATACACTGATCCTTTTGGAACTGGGTTTGACAAAAAAAATACTGCCTGACGTTTTAACATCTGAGAAGTGATTGCCAACACTTCTCTTGGTGAATTGCAATTAGCAGTTCCACCAGTCTTTGGAAAATGTCTCGAGATCCCACATATTTGATACATGTTTTAATTCAAAATTTTAAAATTTGCCCATATTTGTGTAGATATATTAAAGGCTCTGTACCTGTTTTTTACTGAAAAGATCTAGTTCATTTTAAACAGTTTGCAGTGGTCCAAAGTTCCTTACTTATGCGTTCCTACCTTATGCGTTCTGAACATCCTAATTAGTCATTGCAATGAGTTTTCACAAATCTCAGAGACCAGTGCGGAGTTAGGGTTAAATGATGGTAAAAAGGCCTGCCACGATAATCACTATATCAACTTATCGTTCAGTATTTATCATGTGTACATTTTCTTTGCAAAAGAGATTTTGTGTATTATTGTTGCAATACGGTAAGATTTGAGCTGTAGAGGGTTGAATAACTAACTTTTATGGCTAATTATTGGTTCAATCTGCCATTTATTTGTAGCACCTTAGGCTTTTTAATGATACTGTCTATTTAAAAAATACTTTACTGGGATTATCCTGCTTTATTTTAATTGCATCAGTGGCATGAAGTAGTTTCAATATTATTGTTGGTAAAACTAACAACAACTAGCATGCTAACACGCACTTCCTGATTATCGGACCGTAAAGCGCGTTCTAATTAGATGCAGAACGTACACAGTAGAAATCGGGTACAGTGCTATTTTTAGCATCTATCACCACAGAAAACAATGCTTGTAATGAGATGCAGTTGCAAATGACTTTCATAATGGCCACTGTAAACTGCTCATAGCTTACGTCCATAAACTTAGTGATTTATCGGCCTGTTCAGGACGCTCGCTCAGTGAAAACAAGGTGAACCTAAAGCTTTGTGTGGTATTTCATTTTGATTCATTCATTGATTCTGGCCATCTGCATGAGTTGGCCCTGCCTCTTTTTTATGGAGTCAAGTGTAGAAATAAGTGAGCAGGCTATGGAAATATTGCCATTATTGTGAATATTGTTTTGAAGATTTTTTGTTGTGTTGTTTAAATGTGGGATTTCTGCTCATTTGTGGGTAACTTTACTTCATTTCACACTAGTCTGATATTTAAACCCATCTTAACACATTTCTGTATTATCTTCTGAATATCTTTATGGAGACACTCCCAAAAATATTGTGGTATTCATTTTTTTTTTTTTTTTTTT
>KN483354.1:0-34431 GCA_000787095.1 Periophthalmodon schlosseri | reverse complement strand
AAAAGAGGGATTGAGAGAGGAGGGAGGGGAGAAGACAAGGGGGAGGGACGAGAGAGTGTAAGGAGAGAGGGGGAAAGAGAAGAGAGTGAAAAAGAGAGGGGAGAAAAAAGTTTTTAAAAAAGACCAAGATCGGAGGGAGGAAAGAGGGAGGGAAAAGAGAGGAGGGTGGAGAAAGGTAAAGAGAGTATGGAGTGTGGGAAGAAGATGAGTGAAAACCCAGAGATAACGGAGAGGAGGAGAGGATGAAGAGAGAGAAGGGAGGAGAGAAAGATGAGTGAGGAAAGAGAAAGAGAGAAGGGAGAAGAGGAAGGAAACAGAGAGAGAAGAGGAGAAGAGGGAGAGGAGAGAAAGCATGGTAGAGAGGAAATGAAGAAGACACAGAGAGAGAGAGAGGGGGATGAGAAGAGGAGGGAGGGAGCTCTTTCATAGAAGCTAAAGTTCTACTGAGTCTACTCCAAGTATAAGGTGGCATTTTTTTTTTCTTTTAATGTAAAAACAGTCCTAGAATAAATATGGCTGCAAACAATATATTCTACAGTTAATGCAAAACCAGTTAATGCAACGTCTTTATTATTGTTCATCTTTAGTCAACAAAAACATACAAACAAACCCTATGAACTCAAGACTCATCCACACTCACCATCTTCAAAAAAGCCCTGAAAACTCATCTGTGCAAAACTGCAAATAAATAAATAACCGCATTTATTTCATTTGTGTTTTTATTATTAAGAACTTTCCTCCTAACCTTGTGTAATTTGACTCCATCACTGTTACACACACTACGACATATGTTGACACCAGTTTGCACACAGACAGTGAGCGTGATCTGTGATTGGCCGAAGAGCGGACTTACCTGTGCAGTAGACCAAGTGCAGGTCTGGGCTGTGGCTGTAGGGGTGAGGAGGGGAGTCGGGCTCAGAGGGGGGGATTCGGGGGCTCTCCACAAACTTAGCCTTTCGCTGAGGGGCTGGCGGCGCGAGCAGACAGCACATCCACATGCACAGGTACAGAGACAAGGACGATGGAGGAGAGAGAGAGACAGGGACAGAGAAAGGGAGGGAGGGAGAGAGGCACAGGACAGAAGAAAGAGAATGAGCTCAAAGCAGCACACTGATAAAATGCAGACATACTCAAATGGACTAAACGTATAACCAGGCCCGTCGACAGAAATTTGGGGGCCCGGGGCAAGAAACCTCAAAGGGGCCCCCCTCTAATATAAATTAACACAAAGAGGGTCAAATTCTGGGCCCGTAAGACTCAGACCCCTTCCGTCGACTCCCCTGGGGCTTAGAATAAGAGTGTACGCAACATTATAGGAATTTTACAATGACAAACAACAGAAAACAATAATTGAACAGTAACCATCCATAGACTTGGAAAGTTTTTGTATATTGTGAGATGTTGATTGAAAATGAAAAAAAAAATTTAAGTTAAGGTGTCAATCAGTTTCATCTAGCTACAAAATATATATATATATATATAAAAACAACAACAATAAAAAAACAAGCAAATAAACAAATGATACAATGGTGTCTTTGATAAGCTGAAATTTTAATAATAATATACATTGCCTTTCAGTGTATTAAAGTCGGCCTCCCAAAATGATTCAACCGTTCCTATCAACCTCCACATTACCACTTCTTGCGTATGATGTGTTGCGAGGTTTCAAAGACACGATTACAATAACAAATGTATTTTTATTTTTCCCTCTTTCAGGGACAGATTTAATATAATTTTGAACAGAGTAGAGCTCAGCCTTCAGACATGCAGCTGTTACCAGTCAGATGGGACTTTTATGAATAAAGGAAACGTGAGGTTATTTTCACTGTGGCATTGGTGAGTTCTTGTGTTGAGTTCATGTTTTAAACTGGACAAATACATGGCGCTGATAAACTTGATGTGGGCTCTTGCGGTTGTTTACTTACAGTAAAGAGTGACACTGAATGAAAAGCCTATGGCAACACAAAAAGTCTCGTCGATATGTAGCCTAAAAAAAATATCTTGTTTTGAAAGCTATTTTGTAACTTAATGGGGCAACACAATTTTGTAGAAAAAAAACTGAATAACAATTTTTCCGAGTGTTGTGATTAGATTTTGTATGTTTATGAGGGAACACTGAAATATGAAGAAGAATCTAAATCAAAACAACAGGTACAACAATAATTTCCATCAAAAGACTGGATATTTTGTTCTTTGCAGAGGACATTACATTATCTCTATGTCCAGAACGAGAGACGAGAGCTCTTTGTGCTGTGCAACCTGCCCTGGCTCCCCGTTTCACATCAGGTGCAATTCAAAATGTTATTGATTGTGTTTAAATTTGTGCACTCTACGGGTCCTGTGTGCACTCTACGGGTCCTGTGTGCACTCTACGGGTCCTGTGTGCGCTCTAAGGGTCTGTGTGCGCTTCTACGGGTCCTGTGTGCACTCTACGGGTCCTGTGTGCACTCTACGGGTCCTGTGTGCACTCTACGGGTCCTGTGTGCACTCTACGGGTCCTGTGTGCACTCTACGGGTCCTGTGTGCGCTCTAAGGGTCCTGTGTGCGCTCTAAGGGTCCTGTGTGCGCTCTAAGGGTCCTGTGTGCGCTCTAAGGGTCCTGTGTGCGCTCTAAGGGTCCTGTGTGCGCTCTAAGGGTCCTGTGTGCGCTCTAAGGGTCCTGTGTGCGCTCTAAGGGTCCTGTGTGCGCTCTAAGGGTCCTGTGTGCGCTCTAAGGGTCCTGTGTGCAGTTTAAGACTAGACTGAAAACCCACCACTTTTAATATTTAATACTAGATAGACAGCATATCTTGGTGTTTTATTGTTGTTTTCCTATGTGTCATGTTATCTGAATATTTGTTTGGGTTTTTTGTTGTTGTTGACTTATGTGAAGCACTTTGGTCAGCTGAAGTTGTTTTAAATGTGCTATAGAAATAAACGTATTGAAATAACTGCAACATTTGAGATTTGATAATTGTGCCAACTTAAATTGCCATATATTGTACAGCTCTAGTACTTACAAATACCTGTTGTTTGAACAGAGCTTAGTGGAAAAAGTTTAACATATATAAACATAACCCATGTCATAACCAAGTGCATACATCAAAAATTACCCTAAAATGTCACAAAAGCCACACTATTGTCTATAACTGGCAGTAGTGCAGCTGCAAAGAACCTGCCTTCTCCTTACTGCACAATACTGTCTTATCAAATTGTAACTCCACTGTGCAACTCCTCCATCTTAATAACCCGGTCACGATGCCTCTGTACCCATGATGCAACAGCGGAATGATCCGCGTTGGGACCCTCCTCTCGCTTGAGTCACAGAGAGTTGAGGAAGCTGATAAAAACTGGGGGCGGAGGTTGTGGCACGATTTCTCTCTCTCCCATTTCGAGGTCACAACACGAGAATTAAATAATGTTACAAGGAAAAGAAATACTAATACGTTAATGGGTGAAAAGAACGGCTAGAAAATACTAGCTCTCAGAGAAAATTATGCCAAAATAATCAAGGTTGAAATTATGAGTTGAATCAAGGCCTTTTCTGCCGTTAAAACTTAATCTAGAGAGCAGAGTGGTTTAGCGATACATTCATTTTACTTTATTACAAGAGCTGGAATAATTTTACATTCAAAAGTATTTCTCACAATATAGTTTAAAGGGCCCATATTACACTATTTTCTGATCTATGTTATAATGTTTCCTCATCAAACACATACCTGAAGTTGTGTTTTGTTTCATTCACACATATTTAACACACAAACCCTGCATATTTAGGCTGAGTTCGTCGGAAAACACTCTGATCCATTTGTGATGTCATGTGGTAATACACTGTTTTTAAACTTCATACAACTTCACTAGAATCGTCTGGATAATTTCAGCCACGGAATTGCCAATCTCTAGTGAGCAAAAGGTTAAAGGCAGCTATTAACTCGAAAACTACCGCTTTACGACATCACAAGGTAGAACGGAGCATTTTGAGCTTTGGAGATGTAGACAGAATAAAGCACAACTCCGGGTATGTTTTTGAGGAGTTAAAAAACACTGTAACATGGCTTACAGCTCGCAAGAGTCAATTTGTGTAATATTGGACCTTTAAGAAGGGGTTTTAGTTTAGTGTTTTAGGAACGGAACATTTTTTACTACACATTACTTGTTATAAGTTGCCAAGGGAGGGAGTGGCTCAGAACGTTCGCCCACAAATCCCAAAGTTCGATCTCTCTTCAGACCAGTGTGCACTGTTGTGTCACTGAGCAAGACACTTCGCTCTCCACCAAGAATCTGACTACATCTACAAATATGCTAATGCTAACAACATAATACTATGCTATATAATACAAATGGGACAAACTCTTTTAAAAGTGCACTTTTAACTTCCTGGTGGAGTGGCCGCTACCTGTTTGTCTTGTCTTTGCCTTGAATGTTCCACAGTATGGCATTAAACTTATATTCAAATGGAGATACGCAGGTGACTCCACCAGACCAAGTTACACGTCAGATCCGTGGAGATAAGATCACGCTCACAGTGAGAATGTGTAAGGCAACAAACATATGATGAAATTACGATTAGAAAAGTTACATACGCCTTTAAAAACAAACTTGAGTATTCATTTCTAGTCTCGACCACATTTAAGCCAATTTGTGTGCAAAAATCTATTATTCAACGAGAACCTGGGTTTCTTTGTCTTGTGGGAATAGCCATAATCTTCTGTAATTGTTTCTAAATGAGTAATCCCAATCCTAAAATAGAATATGTAAAGCGTGATGCAACAGCTATATTCCGACTGGCTGCACACGTCTGAAACGATCTGGTGGAGCAGCATCGCCACGAGTCTGGAGTCTGAAACATGTGTTAGGAAAACGGGGGTTTCTTGTCGCTCAGTTGTTCGTCTTCGCTCGGATCATGCGGAGTTCCAGCAGATATTTCAAACGTGTGCAATTGTGTGGAGAGTGGAGAAGTGTAATCCCATTATCCATAAATGTCCACTGGAGGAGATAAGACCCATACTCCAGCAAAATGTTTAATCTGTGCAAAATCTTGTTCATATTAAGAAGACAATACAGGCTCTAAGTAGCTTCTAATCATCAGTTTCTATGGCTTTCTGTTGGCAAGAATCTGGTGGTATAAAACTTTGTAATACACCGTAATGAGCAAAACTGCTGCTTCCTGACATCACAAGGTGGTACAGAGCATTTTCAGCTTTGGAGATGCAGACACACTAATAAAAAAGGATTGCTCAAACTTGTGTGAATGAAACAAAACCAATTTCAGGAAAGGATTGCTCAAACTTGTGTGAATGAAACAAAACACAATTTCAGGTACGTTTTGATGAGGTAACAACATTTTAACATGGCTTAAAGCTCACAAGAGTCAACTTTGCGTAATACAGGACCTTTAAATGAGCTATACTTACAAAATTCTTTGGAGTTATTGACTGCCTGGAATGTTCCACGGTATTAAATGAAAATCTCCATAGAGACAACAGAGACACTGTGTTTTTACCAAGCTGTATTAAATGCAATACTGATCGGTTTAACTCCATACTTTTGTCATACAGGCAAAGGAATAACATTTCAGAGCCAAGGATGGTTTACGCCCCACCAGAAAAGTTACAGAGTGCATCTTTAAAACAGAAATTAAAGTATAAATTTGAATTTACCAAAGCACTACGTAAGAGTATATATTTTGTTGGTTACAGCTTTCCACATTTCAAAAGTTAAACAAAATTGGTGAGTTGTTTTTTTTTTTATGTTTCTATTGAACTTAAAGCCTGAATGATGAATGGAAATCCCTGTAATGCAAAGGGACAAACTTGATAAATGCTCTTTTAATAATGAAGTGCTAATTTATGCACTGTCTTTACATGGTGATAAATCCAAATAAAACTCAACACCTTGACTGAGGCCAGCTCCACTGTATCACACAACAATTTCAACAACTTTGAGCCAAAAGATAAGCCTCAAAAATATGATTTGCTATAAAAATGTACAATGCTACACCTCAAGTCATTGTACAGCAAAACACAGTACTACCAACTCAGAAGGAGACGGCACCAGAGTAAGGACTAAGGAGCAAAACACATGTGAGAATAGTGCGTAATCAGAATTCTACTCATTCTACTCAATCAACAACATACAAACGAATGACCTACAATTTACAAAATGTTTAAAGGTCCTATATTACACAAACTTGACTCTTGTGAGCTTTAAACCATGTTATAATGCTGTTTCCTCATCAAAAACATACCTGGAGTTGTGTTTTGTTTCACTCATACATGTTTGAGTAACACTTTATTATTAGTCTGTCTACATCTCCAAAGCTCAAAATGCTCTGTTCCACCTTGTGATGTCATGAAGCGGTAGTTTTCAAGTTAACAGCTACATTTTACCTTTAGTTCAGTAGCAATTGACAATCCCAGGGCTGCAATTATACAAGTGATTCTAGTGAAGGTGTGTGGAGTTTAAAAACACACTGGACCACTTTGTATTACAACATGACATCACAAGGTGGAACAGAGTGTTTTCTGTTTGAGAGAAGAACTCAGCCTAAATATGCAGGGTTTGTGTGTTAAACGTGTGAATGAAGCAAAACACAACTCCAGGTCTGTTTTTTGAGGTAACAACATTATAATATAGATCAGAAAAGAGTGTAATATAAGCCCTTTAAATACAGGCTCATCCGAAATGTTAATTCTCACTGCACTCAAGTGAAAAAATCTATATAAACATGTAGCAAGATTATCCCCGAGATAATAATATAGATATCATATCTGCTATGGAGCCTGTAGACGTCAACTGTGACTTAAACCTCCAAATCTGTCTCACTCATATATAAATTATTACAAAAGTGCAAGTGTAACATAATATTGGAAATGGCTCACTTGATACAATTAAAAATAATACACCCATTCATTTACCAAGAATAGGCCAAGATCTACATTATTCATCATTTGCCAATTAACCGGTTAAAGGTTGAGCGAAATTATGAAATCCTTGGCTGATTTAGTAGGTCACGCCCTGCATAATCCGCAATTAACATCGTCTCCTTGGAGATAGGTACGTTTAATGCCGTACTGTGGAACGTTCCAGGCAAGACAATCCCCGTGCAGTGCAGCGGGTGTCGGAACTTCCACGTGAAAAGTTACACAGTAAACCTTTAATGGCTGCGCGTGTCTGAAAAGTTTTACGTAATTAACGTGGTTGTACTTCGTGACAGTACATTTTTGAGCGTGAAAAGATGAGTTGCCGGTTTGAAAGGCGCACGGCACTGGCCACATTTAAAGGTCGTTCTCTCGGTCTGTGATTTGTCACACGGAAACAGACAGAACAAGGCTCAAAATGGCAGTAACAGTCAGATATTTTGACTACAGCTGCAGCGTAGTTTGGATGAAAGCTGTAAAAATGAACAATATGACACTGTTAATAACTAAAAACGATTTTAAAGTGGGATGTGTTTGGTTTTTCTATGTAACCGCGCGACAGTAGCTCAGTTGGTAGAGCGTTTGTCCACTGATCTGAAGGTTTGCGGATCTAATCTAATCCTACTCTCAACAGAAACATCATTGGTTGACGTGCGTTTCCAGCTCCCACAGATGAATGCTGTCGCTGTGTCCTTGGGCAAGACACTTAACCCACCTCGCCCCCAGTGTCTGCGTACACCGATGTATGAATGTGTGTGAACGGGTGAGTGGTTCCTTGATGTAAAGCGCTTTGAGTGACTTGAAGGTGGAAAAGCGCCATATAAAAATGTGACCAAAATTTTAATAACCTGGTTTATGATCGTTATGAGTTGGGAGGCAAGATTCAAACTAAATGGCCAAAAAGTCAGACTGATAAACAAAAATCAAAGCAGAATAAAATCAGACACTACTAGTACAAACTGTATTCCATTTGTAAGACTTTTCCCCATATTATTAATCAATGAAGAGTGGCTAGAAATGACTATCTGAAGTGCTATTTGCAACAAGCCTGAACACGTGCAACAAGCATTTAACTTAGAAACCCAAAACATGCACAATATGGTTTTAAGGTAAACATCCTCCAGCTAAGGTAGTCCTGACCGAGATTAGATTAAGATCTGGAGATGGGTCCCCAGGTGCTACATTACCGTCGCCCACTGCCCCCAACAGGTTTGAAGGATGGGACAAATGCAGAGAGCAAATCTTTCTTACCTTAAACGAGACCTACTGTGCTTGTGTCTGCTACATAGTTAGAATCCACCACAACCGTGGATCATTGTGTTATAATCTGCGCATTTTAAATCACGATATTCATCTAAAGCGATTTAATAAAAGAAA
The DNA here is from genome assembly GCA_000787095.1 of Periophthalmodon schlosseri. NCBI lineage: Eukaryota > Metazoa > Chordata > Actinopteri > Gobiiformes > Gobiidae > Periophthalmodon > Periophthalmodon schlosseri. The sequence continues at coordinate 26,156 of KN483354.1, read as the reverse complement.
CAAGCCCGCCAACTCCTGCGTTAGAAAACTGCGGTGCCCAGTGGGAGCTGACGTCACCGTGAATGGCATCACAACAAAGCGCCGCGTAGCTGTCGGCCTCTCCTACGGATAGCTGCAGATCACACTAGCGAGTAGCAGATTTTTTTCAATTTGTACCAAAATCATTGCACAACGCTGCTGAATCCTACACATATCATCGTTTAAGAAAATAAAATTGGAGAACGAAGTAAGTACAGAGCAGTGGGCGTGTGAAAACGGGGATTCATCAGCAATATGGCGTCAAATCAGTCCAAATACAACTTCAAGAGGGTGAATGAGACAGGAAACGACTATAACATGGTTAAAAGCTCCGAAAAGTCAATTTTGCCTAATAGGTCTGCTTTAAAACTTACCAAAGAAGCCAATACACAAAATACTGCACAGAAGAGGGTGGCTATTTCCCATTACAACTCAGAAGAGAAAAGGGATGACAGATGAACATGCAGAGACCAATCAAAATAATCTTATCAGTTATCAACAATTTCCAATTCACTTTTAACACTGACTGGACAGCTTTAATTACTCGCTATTATGATTCTGCAAATGCACTGGTCTATCGTAACATAATCTTACATCAACCAACGTCTGAGTGATGGCGATGTCTTTTGTTCCCGCCTCCTGGTTTCGCACAGGTAAAGCGAGCGAGAAGAAACTGCCGATGTGAAGTAAATCCTTTCTCGATCCTAAATCCCGGAGAGTCCAGTGTGCCAGGCGGAGGATGGCACCAGGAGATGGATCACACGCGGCAAATCCACTTCTAATGAGCTTATGAATAAATAGATCCTCTGGTGTGAGGAGGCACGTGAGCGGAGGAGAGGGTGGTGCCGCGGTCTGGAGGTATCAAATGTTAGCGTTAGTATTATTTTTGTGAGACGATTATTGACGTCATGATCGAACAACAGTAGAATCGCTCATTTTGTCATTGTAAAGATGAACAATATGACACTGTTAAGAACTAACTATTTTAAGCTGAGATGTGTCTGCATAGACTGACGTGTGAATGTGTGTGTGTGAATGGGTGAGTGGTTCCTTGATGTAAAGCGCTAGATAAAAATGTGATCATTTAACATCGATGTTTTGATGAAATGTTAATAACCTGGTTTATGATCGTATTGAGTTGGGAGGCAATATTCAAACTAAACGCCTGAAGGAAGGTCAAAAAGGCAGATCGATAAACAAAATAAATGCAGAATAAAAATCAGTAAGTACTAGTACAAACTATATTCTATGTGTAAGAATCTTCCCCACATTATTGATCAATGAAGGGTGGCTAGAAGCTTAAACTCGAAAGGTCTTACATAGTAAAAATAAGCCCTCAAATCGTATGAAAAGTACTTTTTACTTTTCAGTCCAGTTCAAAAATGTAGTGGAGTAGAAAGTACAGATCCCTGCTCCCAAATGTAATGTAAGTAAAAGTAAAAGTAAAAAGTACCCACTGTAAAATGTGCTTAAATTACAGATTCAGTAAAAAATTCAGTAAATTACAGAAAAATTCTACTTAAGTACAGTATTTTACTACTTGAATATAAACTACATAAGATTTTGATTATCTTACAAGTCCCCATGTTTATTTGATAACACGTAACACATTTCGGTCAAGTTAATTCATAACAGTGCCAGGAATGTACACTATATATTCCCATCCCCATAATTTAAAATAACACATTTGGGTGGGGCTTTTTTGCTATATAACTATAAAAACAAGAATGACATTTTTTACAACCTTATTTCTTCATATTTCCAGTAGTGTCATTTCTGGTGGTAGTCAGTGAATGTCCATTGTTTCGACTCGGTTACACACAGCGCTAAGCCTCAGTACTACCTTTACAAACCGCCACAAGGATAAAGCGCCCGAGGTATTACTTTACATTGACCAGCTGTCTGGAAAACCAAGACTAGACCAGGACCGACCACGAGGACCTGGTTTCTATGGCAACAGCTCGGAGAAATCTCAAGCTGAGGTAATAACACAGAGGAGGATTTCAGCGGTGATGAAAGCTCGCCAAGTTCAAAACACATCTGCTTAGTAATCATATAACCTTTTGTACGAGCTTTACAGAAGAAGCAGGCAATTCTTTACCTTTCAAAAGCACCGTGAACTATGTGCTGAGGCAATGTCGAGATCAAATAATGTATTGTTATAGCTGGCAGGGTTTAGGGGCACAATGATGTATGGAGGAACAGGATCCAGGCAGGTCAGAAACTATAGGGATGAAGAACAGAGTAACATATGGTCAACAGGTTCAACATCACAATGTAAAATAGTGTACTGTCGACTTTGTTAACTCACACGCGCCTGGTAAGCTTCTAAGGTTACTACATAGGCCTTTGGTTTCAATACTTTTACAAGACGACTGCAAAGCCTTATATACAGTACGTGAAAAGGGGAAATGGATTTTTACATATAATGCGTTGGATTTCTATAGCGCCTTTCGAGACAACCAAAGCGCTCTCTGCATTATTCATTCACTCCACACTATGGTGGTGGTGAGCCTTACTTTAGCTACAGCTGCCCTGGGATAGACTGACGAAAACGAGGCTAATATCTGCGCCGCCTGCTTCTCCGAACACCACCAGCACTCACACACTACATTCATACTGAAACGTGGGTGAAGTGCCTTGCTTAAGGACACAATGACAGTGCAAAACTTTAGAAGGCAGGAGGGCTACTTGGTACAGATATGCCGATATTTGCTTTCTTTTTTTGCGTAACGACGTTAAATCTCCTGCCTAGTCCATCGTTTGGTTTGGACTCACCAATTGCAGCATAAAGCTTTATTTGAACACTTTAGTGCAGCGATGGCATTCACAAAATGACATTACACTGCTCCGTTATGGGTTAGTAGTAAAAACAGGGCTGTGGATGTCTAAAAATAAGTTCCATTGAGATTATATTTCCTCATTATAGTTAAATTATGCAGACCAGTAAAAAGTACAGACAATATTTATGTTAGCATTACTCACAAATCATATATTTATGGGGAAAATGATCAAAATCATCCCAAAAATATCAGCAATCGGTTGCTCTGGAGTCTAAACAATCGGTATCGGCCATGAAAAAACCCATATTGGTCGATCTTTACCACTTGGATGTGTAGAGACTGTGCAAAATTGTGCTCTTCGGTGTAGGGACCAGTCTTAGATACAAACGTGAAAAAAGCCCTAAAAACTGAGGCACTCAAAAAGTACAAAATTACTTTAAAATATTTTTTTAAAAACAGTGACAGTGTCCACTAAAGCCACTGCTGTCCCACTGTGGCACCTAAAATTCCCCGTGGTCTCCCATTCCACGTACTAACCAGGCCAAACCCTGCTTAGCTACTGAGATCAGAGTTTGGGTTTTCAAGGTTCAAGGCTGCTATATGTGAGTGCTGTATTAATCCACATGAGAATGAACAGCAGTGTACCCATTTTGAAGCCTGTATAAAAGACAAAAAAATAAATCAAATAAGATTATGGTAGACTTTAATGTGTTAGGAGGAGTTTGCCCTCTGCATTTGACCCATTCTTCAATACTACTGGGGCATCTTGTCAGGAGCAGAACCCCCCAGATTTTGAGTTAAGTTTAATTGACAAACCACGGCACTGAATTCAAATTTGTCAAACTTTAAAGCCAATTTGGGGAAAAAGAGTAACCCAACAGGATCATTACCTAGCTGGACTTTTAGCATTACCTCCAGGATAGAGTTGTTTGGTGGGAACAGAGAAACCCGCAGTGTGCTATTATTAGCCATGATAATGATTTGCTTACAAAACAGAGCAGTGGGTTACATGCCACCTCAGTGCTTTCGAGTGGTGGAGAGCTGAGCAAACACTTCCCGCTAAAAAACAACCACAAAAACACACACAAAATGTCTCTTAAAGGTCTGTAAATACGAAGTTAAATCCGGTTTGCTCGTTCAAGTCCATTGTGAACGTTGCGTATCGGGATGTGGACTTTCTTTGCTACCGCTGGGATTACATAAAACAACAGTTACAGTTAGGAAAGTAGGTTTAGTTTAACATAGCCTTTTAATTTGTGCCTGCAGGATTACATAGAAACGCTGAAATTAAAAACTCAGATATTTCCCCACAAAGGTAAAATCTGGGGCCAGTTTTTATGCCTTATAAGTCAAATTAATAATGAAAAATGCCTAACAATGTGTAGCAATTCTGGTACGGGGTCCACCAATTACTTGTCTCCATGGAGATGTTATTGCTTTGCCTGGAATATTCCACAGTATGGCGTTAAATCCATCTAGCATTTATTTAATTACAGCTGTTTCTATTGCTTAAAAACACCTCGCCTCTCTGCAGATCTGACCTGTAACTTGGCCAGGTGGCGTCATCCATTTCTCTCCAAAAAGATAGTTTAATGCCAGACTGTGGACTATTTCAGGCAAACTGACCTCCGTGGTGACAAGCTGGTGGCAGAATTTCAAACCTCGTCTTTCTCAGTTATATTCATTTTTTATTATATTTTTCAGATATTAACATAGACACTTAAAATTATAATTATTTTTTCAATAACCTGTAGTTTTATCCAAGTCAACGGTGCTGTCTGGTCTTATATACTGAATATTCTATTTACATCACTTAAACCAACGTACTCAGCTCTTAATTACATTTATTAACGAGATCACAACTCAGTGTAATATCTCCATCAGTGTCTTTCATTGGTTATAAATATCCACAGTGAACTCCTGCTGGGACCCAGGTCAAGGCTAATGCTATTATTATCTCACCGTATCAGAGGTGTCCTTGACTGTTTAGTGCCTCTTCGTTTCCTTAAAGCTGCAGTACTGACTTCTGCAGATCTGTGCCATTTCCCTTCACCACATTTTATATATATAAATAAACTACTGTACTGTAGAGTTGTACATAAAGTCCATGGTGACATCTTGGGGACTGTTTGAAAAGATCTTAACCGTGTTTAGAGTCAGAAATGACCTTCAGAAATTGACAGTGTTAAGAAATGATGTCATAACCCTGAGTGTCCAGTAGAATAACTCATTGTGTCATCGCATCATTGGAGTTTTCAGTTACATCTAAAACATCTACTGTGCTTGTCTTTTATGTACAGCTCTAATCTATGACAACCGTGGATCATTATGTTAGAATTTGCACATTTAAAATCGCAATATTAATCTAAAACGAGTTAATAAAAGAAACAAGTCCGTTAACTTCTGCATTAGAAAACTGCGATGCCCAATCAGCGCCGACGTCGCCGTAAACGTGATCGCCACAAAGAGCCGTGAAGTTGTCGGCTCCTCCGATGGACGGCTGCACGTCGCACTAGTGAGCAGTAGATTTCTTTTCGTTTGTACCAAAATGACTACGCAGCGCTGCAGAATCCAACCACATCATCGATTAAGAAAATAAAGTTGTAGAATGAAGTAAGTACAGAGCAGAAAACGGGGGTTGATCTGCAGTATAGCGTCTTGAAAACAAGCGATTAAAGATTGCTCAAACATGCACGAATCACTCCAAATACAACTCTGGGTGAGTAAATGGTGAGGGGAAACAACTATAACATTATTAAAAGTTCTAAAAAGTCAATTTTGCATAACAGATCTGCTTTATGTTAATGCAGATTAAATTAAACACAAAACTGAGCATTCATTCAGACGTATTCCAGCACCATAGAGTCATAAATGTATCTAACCAGCATCTTATCGGATTGTTCCACACCCCTTTTTGTATGAACAGCTAAACTAATACAAAAACCCCATGCTATTCAGAACACGGTCGTAAATGTCTAAACTACAGCATATATTGATAAATCTTCCAGCCCCATAAATTTTCTTTTTAATCTAAAAAGAGGTTTTGATTAAATTGTCTGCTGTGTCTTGGAACAGTCTGGACTATAAGAAATGGTGATGTATAACGCCCACTCTTGTAATGAAAGAAAAAGCACATGTTGTCCCTCACAGCGACCTGCACGTCACCTGCACAACCCAATGTACCAAGGACATCTTCAGTCCTATATTACGCCATGAGCCATGTTCTAAAGTTGGTACCTCCTCAAAAACATACCCCGAGTTGTGTTTTGTTTCATTTACACATGTTTAAGAACCCTGCATTATTAGTCTGTCTACATCTCCAAAGCTCAAAATGCTCTGTTCCACCTTGTGATGTCATGTAGTGGTATTTTTCAAGTTAACAGCTACGTTTTACCTTAAGTAGAGATGTGCAATTCCAGGGCTGAAATCATCCAAATGATTCCAGTGATGGTGAATCGAGTTTAAAAACACATTGGACCACTTCCTGTATTACCACATGACATCACAAGGAGGAACAGAGTGTTTTCTGTTTGAGAGAAGAACTCAGCCTAAATATGCAGGGTTTGTGTGTTAAACTTGTGAATGAAACAAAACACAACTCCAGCTCTGTTTGTGATGAGGAAACATTATAACATAGATCAGGAAATAGAATAATATGAGCCCTTTAAGTTTCGTGTAAACATTAAAACTAAAAATCAATATATGAATAAATTGTGTTGGTTGTAGCCAAATGATCAGAGGTGGAAATGGTCTCTTCAGTTTGGGATGTTCTATTCCCATAAAGTAAGACGATATCTTATTTCACGCCTTTGTATCTACAACCATACACACAAAAAATATACAGTAGGAGTAGGTGTTTTTGGCCTAGGCGCATCATTATTATGTAACTCAAATTTCTACAATTGTATATTTCAATCATTTCCCAAGAAACACCACTAAGAGCTCAAATCAGCAGGTGCATTGAGAGCGCATTTTGGAGTAACTCTAAAATCAAGCCCCAATCAAAAGTCTACATAAAAAGCACGATCTGTTTCATAACTTAAAAAGAAATGGCTAATTCTGGGGAGTGAACAGAGAAAATAGCAACTGTTGTAAAACTAACTTTGTGTAAAATGAAGTGGAGCGGTTTGGGATTTGTCAGCCTTGAGCGCTCAAGCAGCAGTCCTCCCCCGTGCACTCGGCTCTGATGGGAAAACTCCATATCATGTTTGGTCAGTGTGGGTCATGGTCAAGTGAACTGTGAGGATTGTGCTGGTAAAGTAAAGTAAAAATGGACTTTAAAACTTTTTTTAAATCCATATAATGATTCATTATTACAGGTGCACTTTCGTGATTTGGTATTAGTACATGTGGGTATGCATTTTGTTTTCACTGCCATAGAATTTTGTGAAAAGGGTTTTGTTTTAGTTATTAGTTTGGCTTGGCATCAGCTGTAAATCATCATAACAAATTTAACAGCCCACTATATATAAGTTTCCCTCTGATAACTGCAAAACTGTAAGATGTAACTGCAGCCATACCCTATATCTTACCTTATTCCTTTCAATAATCTGATGTTTTTTTGGTCTAATCCAAGCACAAAAAGGTTATACAAAACCCATGTATTAACTCTAGCTCCAGCTCTGTGCTAATGAGCGCTCGAAGATAAACGGCTCTTCCTCTGACTCTATTTAAAGATCCGATATTACGCAAAATTGACTCGACTCTTGTGAGGTTTGAGCCATGTTATAAAACCGTTACCTCCTCAAAAACATACCTCGAGTTGTGTTTTGTTTCATTCACACGTGTTTGAGTAACCCTGCATTATTAGTCTGTCTACATCTCCAAAGCTCAAAATGCTCTGTTCCACCTTGTGATGTCATGAAGCGGTAGTTTTCAAGTTAACAGCTACATTTTACTTTTTGTTCAGTACAGATTTGCAATGCCAGGGCTGAAATTATCCAAATGATTCTAGTGAAGGTGAATGGAGTTTAAAAACACAGTTGAGCACTTCCTGTATTACCACATGACATCATGAGGTGGAACGGAGTGTTTTCAGTTTGAGAGAAGAACTCAGCCTAAATATGCAGAGTTTTGTGTGTTAAACATGTGTAGTAAAGTAAAGAATAACTCTACTAAATATTTAAACATAAAATATACACTCACTTTTTTCTTTGCTACATAATTCCATACATCTTACTTCATATTTTTGATGTTTTCTGTATTTATCTAAAATGTAGAAAGGAGTAAAAATAGACTGGTAGTATATGCACACATCTACAGCCAAATGTGTGGTATTCCTGTTTAAATCTTCTTAGGTTTTGCTTAATTGAATTAAAAGTACAAATACATTGAAAGGGCTTCTGAAGTGGAATCTTGTATGTGCCGCCTTACTATAGCATTTAAAAGACATTTAGCCACATAACAATAGAGATAACATTTCCATTTCAAAGCTGCTGTTTTATCTAATCTTAATTTACTAAATAACAACAAATCATGAGTTGGACTAAAGATGACCTAAGACTGGGATTTTCTCCATCTCGCTGAGCCAATTATGTCTACAAAGGCCCCGTACCCCATTTACATGATTACTCCGACACAGCTGAAGGAGAGGCTCGAGTAAACATGAGAATAGTAGATCAAATACTGGTAGCAATCAAAGGCCGTGTACTCTTACTTACACAGTACATCTAAAGTGTGTTTTTCCCGAAATAGTACACATAAAAAAGTGGAGATCAAGCTTGAAATGGGGTTTGCAGGTATTTAGTGTAATTGAGATAACAGTGAAATACACACTTCTACTTGAGCTGTTTCCAGTCTGAAAAGTAAAGTTTGGGGCCCAATTCTATGAAGAAGCATTGGGTATTGGGTTTTATATCCATCCATCTATCCATCTGTCTAATGGGTATAGCTGTGTTTTCGAAAGAAAGCGTTTCCCCTGTTCTCCCACAAAATGTTCGTTAATTTGTATTTTCAAGAAATGGCAATTTTCCAAGAAGTCATGATAGTGGGTGTGTCTAATATTGTTTGTTATGGAAAGCTTTCAGGAAGATTGCTAATTGGTGGTAGGTACCAAACCTCGTCTCGAAAAGCGGCTTTAGAGTGCTCGTCTGGAAGCAGATCAAGAGGATGACGTCATCTCACTAATGGGAACACGATTTCAATCTGACAATCACTCGGAGAAGTCTGTGGGCAAGCAAGATGTTCAAGATTTGAAACTACAATGCAAAGACACATCAGAACTTTTGACTATTTCATCCAACACGTTTAAACTGACTCTTTATAGGTTGTTATGGCTGTTATGGTGGTGTCAACAAGTCAAGATTTTGTTATTGGTGGTTTCCAGATTGTAAATTGTGATGTCATACTCCCAGATGGTTTTTCTATTGATTACATTCTATTTTGCCATGAAATATCCAAAAGGTAAATTCACAAACCTTGAACCTGTTGGTAAATGGTCACATTTTTATATAGCGCTTTTCCACCTTCAAGGCACTCAAAGCACTTTACATCAAGGAACCACTCACCCATTCATACCAGTGTACGCAGACACTAAGGGTGAGTGGGGTTAAGTGTCTTGCCCAAGGACTCAACAACAGTATTCATCTGTGGGAGCTGGAATCGCACCGCCAGCTTTTGGGTCAGGGGATCAATCAATGTTTTATGTCGAGAGTGGGATTTGAACTGCCAACCTTTGGATCAGTGGAGAAAAACTCTACCAACTGAGCTACTGTCACCCCATCATTTCTGTTGATCATTTCTCTTAGTAACTAGACCCAAATACAAACTATATTACAACAAGAATCTACATTTGAACAATAGTCATATTAGCTTCCCCCATCTGTATTAAATATCAATGCTGTGATGTCATCAGAAACCCAGAAATACAGGAAGCAGCATCAGTGAGAAAACAATTATGAATAATCAAGATGTTTTGGCAACTGACAACATGAGCCAACAAGAAATTTCCTTGTCACAACCAAATTAGAGAAGGATAAATATCTAGTTTTCAAAATACAGCATAAAAACAATTTTCAACATGCTCCAGAAATTGAACTCAAAACCTTCCGGTTGCGAGGCGGGAGGACAGCAGGCAGGCTAGCCATTCAATCTGATCCTATTGGTCCAGATGTTTGCTAGCCTCTTATCACAGTAGCATTAGCGTAACCTTAATTAACTAGCATACAAGTTAATGGGTTTCATGATTGAGTTTAGCTAATTATGCCATTGGTCTAATTGGATGAACGTATTAGTTTAGAGCTGTTAGCAATCCTGTACAATCAAAAACGTAGAAAGTGGAACTGTTATGAATACACTTTTAAGGGGGAATAAACATTGTCAAGTATTGCACTCATGTCTGGGTAATTTAGTTTTAGATGAGCCAAGATATTACATTAAACAAATCTGACTAAGCACCTCTTTTATGCCAAAATAATCGTCAATTTTATGTCCTTATTTATGCAAAAACGAAGTGAACAATTTAATAGACAAGGGACACTGTCAGTGCTTGATTTATGAACCAAAGAACAGACTGTGCCCTCTTGACAAAAGCCACTTGGTTGGACACTTAAGTAATCAGAACCTCAAAACGAAAGTGCTAAGCTAATATGCATTTAAATATCTATGCAGACTCTGAATATATTACGCTACTTCAAGGTCCAGGTTAAAAGACGACAAAAAAAAATCAATCAGTGCATTTTCCACAGGAGGTTGCACTGTCAAATCCTCTGTAGATCAGAAGTGTCTCACAAGCATTTTGTCTGACACTCAGTGAAGGGGCCGCAACGGAGGGAAATTGAGCAATTATAAAAATCGATGAGGGCCAGACTATGATGTTTTATTTGTGTGGCTTTCAGACTGGCTCCCGTCAGAGGAAGAAGCCAAGTTTAAGAGTGTTGTCAAATGAATGGAGTTTTAAAAGTAGACAGACGTTTTCGGAATACTTTAGCACATACTTTTAAGACTGATGAGTAAATAATTCATGGCATAATTTTGCTTTTGATATTGCCTCTTGGTAAGGTAAGAGGGAAGCGATAGCACGAATGGTAATGATAGTCATGGTTTGATAACTTTGTATTTTTTTATACAGATTGATATCAGCATGATCCACACGTCCTCTGTTGCATCTCAAACCTGGTCAAATGTGATCGTCCAATCAGATTCGGTTTTTTTTCAGTGACACATGTGAAACGAAGGAGTTCATCGGTCACCTATGATTTACAAATAAAATCAAATCTATCTCACCTCAGATTAACAGAGTTTAGTGCTTCGCCCATTGATTCTGCACAAATCCATGATCCCTGCTAAACCAGCGGTGTGGGCGCTTAGCAACGCTGTCAATCAAACCTGTTGCTAACGCTGGCAGGAGTGACCTTGGGGTTATTAATGTTCATATCTTGATTTACAGACAAAATAGCAAAATAAAAACACCAGGATCATGTAGAGCGGGTTATTATGAACATTTTAAGACCAAAACGACGAGATATTTTTTCAGTAGAAAGTGAATTGGACCCAGAGTCAATGGAGCTGGAAGCGCGCCTACGCTCACTTCCTATTTGGAACGCGGCGGTTAGCAGGTTAGCTGTATCCATTTATATATACAATCTGTGGTAAATACATTAACAGTATTTCAAGATTATATTTTAGTTCTGGTACTTGTGAAACTTGTGAGCACAAACTAAATAAAAGTATTTTGATCCAACAGTAAATATTGGGTACTAATTTCACTGCTGAATGTTCCTCGCTGTACATACATTGCATTTGTCACTTCCTGTCAGATATCTTTGGATCATCTATGAATAACGCCTAATGAATCACTGCTTGGCAAACTTGAGCAGAAAACCACAGGAGGTTCTTAGCATCAACATCAACATTGCCATAGGAACTGAAATCCTGCTGCTTTGTCAGGTAATCATCAAAAACAGACGCCACACGGATACTTCGAATTGATTTGATTGAGTACAGGAGCTGGGAGAAATTAATATAATGGGAGGTTTTGCTGTTACGTGGCGTTGGATGGACAAATGGTTGAATCACTGAAGAAGTAGGCTAGTGGTGGGTGTACAGCAATGGACACTGCGTTCAGGAAGAATACAGTCATTTTTGTAAACAGAACAGACGCATTTATGTTGTAATTTTCTGCTAATCCAATCACAATCATTCACAGCTGATTCTCAAAGATGTATTCACCAGCGCACACGGCCGCTGAAGAAACAAAAGGTTAACCGTCTTGCCTAAGGACACAACAACTGTAATGTAATATTGGCAAAAGTTTTGAGTTTTGAACCGCTAACCTGCACACAGCTAATTTAGCCCACAGCAGTTGTCTATGTGACGACTATTCAATCAAACTCCAAATGAATCTGGTTAAATTGTAAAAATAAAAAAGAAAGATGGAAAAAAATTGAAATAATAATTTGACCAGTTCACCAATTTAAGAAAAATCAGTCTCCTTGACAACTATAATAATCAGTACTGTCTCAGTCTTTAACGCAGTTTAAGACTAGACTGAAAACCCACCTCTTCTCCCTGGCATTTAATACGAGCTAGACAGTGGTGTTTTATTGTTCTTTTCCTATGTTTTGTGTTATCTATAGATTTGTTTTTTGTTGACTTCTATGTGAAGCACTTTGGTCAGCTGAAGTTGTTTAAATGTGCTGTAGAAATAAACTTGAATTGAATTATACTAGCAGCCCTACTTTCTTGTATTAGAGGTGGGCAGATTATCGAAATATTGATAATATCGTGAATGCTGTTTAAGGGACGCAACATTTGAATATTGAGTAGAATAAAATTGTGGAGAAAAAGCAAATTAAGAATAATAATGGAAAAAAAATATTTTCAACTGTCATTTCACAATTGTCTGATACTTCAACCTCAGCTAATACATTTAAAGACATGTTTTAAATAATATCATCTGAATACTGCTACTCCAAAACAACACTTTTTTGTCAATATAAGGTTTTGAATCTTGAAACTTAATAATCCATCAAATCCATCAGTTTCTTTCACTTAAAACAGACAGTGCCGCACATCTTGTTCTCCCAGTTCTCTCTCAAAGTGAAGTCATTAGATGTCCGTCATTGTCCATTGCCTCCCTGAGTGACAGCTGACGAGGTAAGCACATCAAGCCCTCTCCAGGTGGTGATACAGAGGAACAGTTTGGGACCAATCACCTGAGACCGACTACAACAGCAGCAGATGTTTATGAGTTCAGAGTATAGCCATGTTTTTCAATCCAGACATTGTTATTGAGACATTTTGTTCCGTTAACGCTCTAGCTATAGCGATCCCTGGGGAAGGAGCAGCCTGCAGCAGAGGAGCTGGAGGGAGGGAACCACCTCTCAACCACATGACAAGGTGATTCTGGTGCAGCGACAACAAGCTGCGGCTAAAGCTAAAAATGTTCACGCTAACCATGCAGGGAAACGTACGCGAGCTAACTGTGACGTTTCACGATCACAATGACAACGAGACGTGATGTTTGCTAGCCTGTGTTGTGTTCTTCACTTCAATGCAAAACAACTGCTACAAAAAGGCAAAGATCTGACACGTATTTAGGGTTAATATAACAGCTCCTGACTCCATCTAGTGGCATAAAATAGGTATGAGGTTTCATTTCGAGTCTATATGAACTCTCACAGCAATTACAAGATATGCCACAAAATTGAAAGCTACGTGAGAAACATTCAGAAAAATACTGACTGCTCTTCACACCATCTAGTGGTAAAGATGAGGTATAACACAGTGATTCCCAACCTTTTTGTCTGAAGTACCCCCTAAGCTTTGTCTCTTATCTGAGTACCCCCTAAATGGTGTAATGCTAATTCCTGATCTGTTTATTCTAGTATTACTATTGGGTTTTCTTGTTGTACTGATATTAATTCTCGGATGTACAAATGCAATTCAATCTCACCTTCCTTGAAAATCAAAAATAATTCAAAGCACCCCCTGGTTGGGAAACACTGGTATAACAGACAGCCATAACACAATATGTCCTGTCATCGGGTATCAGTGTAGGAAATACAAAACATCACAAGTCCAAGGAATACCAATGGGCTATACATCTAAACCAGCTATCGTAAGTTTGCATATTCTAGAAGTTCTGGTTTTAGGTGGGGTACACGCAGCATGATGGTTAGTCATGGGACTGGCACTCCAAGGCATCCTCCCACAAACTGTGCTTTCAAATCCACTGACGCATCAAATACAATTTCACTATAATTTACAACTCCCCGTGCCTATGTTACCTTTTAAATTCCTCGGAAAGAAATCAGTTGCTTGCCCTCCACAATAAGCCAGACACAAACATCGCTCAAAAGTCGACCAGAACTGAGTTAGAGCAAGTCTTGGAAGAGCAGCAGGTGTAGAGAGAGGGGATGCAAAGAGGGTGTGGCAAAAGCTCACCATTTTCAAACCAGATCTCGCATTCCTCCAGCCTGGGGTATCGCAACTGTCCTCGTCTCTCCAGCGGTACAAGCACTCCTTCCTCTCCTCTGAGCGAAGACCAGTTCATCAAAAAACAACAAAATAATATGAAAAATTGAAAAAATAAATAATAAACAACCTCTGATGGACTAGCAGCGTTGGTGAATCCTTGGGGCTACTAGCCGGTGTTGCCAGTTCAGTCCAGTCGCAGTAAATGATACGGAGCCAGGCGGATATGGCTGTGACAGGAAAAGAGTGGGTAAGGGAGGGAGGGAGGAGGTAGGACGTAGGAGAGGAAACAAGGAAGCAAGCGAGAAAACCAAAACGCAGAAAGTCACTGTGTCACAGGGGAACGGAGGTGCCACTTTGGAGTTGTGATGATGCCCAAACAGGTGACCGGAATAGCTAAATAAATTAACAAAAATCCAGGAAAATTCCTAAATAAACTTGTAACGTCTCCCTATGGCGCTTACGTCCGTGACTGCATCAGCATGTTATGTATAGATGTGCGAGAGAGAACAGGAGGAGGCTCAGGTCTTCTCTCCCTCTCTCTCTTTCTCTCTTCCTCCGATCGGATGAATGGTGCAGTGCTGCTGTTGTCATGGCGACGGCAGAGCGAGGGATAGGAGGGGGAGGAAGAGGAGGAGGCGAAGGGTGGGTATTGAAGGAAAGAAAATAGCATAAAACAGAGAGAAAGACGTGGAGGGAGGGAGGCTATTATTAAAGGGGCTCTGTTTTTTTATTTTATTTTTTATTTCGTAAGACGTTGCTTTGGGATTGGCGAGCTAGAGCGGGTTTTTAATAACAGCTACTAGATTCTTCTCTTGGGCATCTTTCCTGCTGTCCTTGTTTTACCCTTGAAAAAGCGTAAGGACATTCAGAGTCTTGTTTTTGTAACTGGTATTTAGGGGCTCAAACCCCCCAAAAGACAACAGTTTATTGTGTTGTCTCTTTGTTTTTGTCAGAGTTCATATCCGTTTGAAGTGGTTTTCATTAATCTCCTCCAGTCACACTTATTTCCCCCGAGTGGCGTCCCAAGCTACCATTCGGAGCAGGTTGCCAACAAGCTTCAAAGGGATTATGTACTTTTGACATCTTAGAGAGCAGTTCCACTTAGCAACAACAGGTGGCAGTATCACGTGTGTTATAAAAAGTGCCAACAGGGCGTAAAGCAAGACTCACAATTACGACAGTGTCAGGACGACATAAAATGAAGAAAGGACAAACTTGAAGAGTCCAGTTTCCGATTCATTATTAGTAGCTCATGAATCCATCTAGTGGCACTAAAGAGGTATGACAGCCAGTCCCAAACCAGAAAGAGCACGCCATCGGCAGCTTTACAGTGTAACAACAATGCACTTGAAGACTTTGTAATAGCAGAGCAACTATAGGCGTGGAGCAGGCAAACTGGTAGATCGGGGCAGATTTTAGAATGTGACGATATGTGACGATATACAACCAAATGGTGAGCATGACCCAGGATTCACTATTGATATAATGGACTGAATAATGTACTTTGTCATAAAATATCCAAAAAGTAAATTCACAAATGTTCATTTCTATTAGGGTTTAATGGGAATTGCTACTTTAAAACATTTTTCAGCAGACTGTGATAAAATTGTTTGATCATTTTACCCAAGGTGTACCATAACAATTGACAAAAGCGTTATGCAGCAGCTGGTGGAATTAACTTTTTTCCTTTTTTTTTTTTTTTTTTACAGTGGA
Organism: Periophthalmodon schlosseri; assembly: GCA_000787095.1. Classification (NCBI taxonomy): domain Eukaryota; kingdom Metazoa; phylum Chordata; class Actinopteri; order Gobiiformes; family Gobiidae; genus Periophthalmodon; species Periophthalmodon schlosseri. Next base: position 10,224 of record KN483354.1, on the reverse strand, counting down.
TATTTTTTACTTTCACTTCACTACATTTGAGAGCAGTATCTGTACTTTCTACACCACTACATTTTTGAATGGGACTGAAAAGTAAAAAGTACTTTTCATATGATTGAAGGGGTTATTTTTACCATGTGCGTGGTAACATCTTGACTAAAGTTTTCGAGTTCAAGCTTCGACTTTGAGCAAACAAATACAAATACACAAAATTCATAAGAAAATTTCAGAAATTCATTTGTGTTGCTACTGTTGACCAAAATAAAATATTATAACATAACAACAAAAATTAGAGCTGCCCCCATCTGTATTAAATATTATTGACCAATAGTATGTTAGTGATGTCATCTGAAACCCAGTAATATAGATTTTTTGTTACTGGAGCGGTATTGAAAAGTCCAAAATCAATTATCATGGTCAGAAATGATTCACTGAAATAAGTGATGTCGTTTTTACTTCTTGACTCATCTTAATGACTCTGTGTTAATTATAAGTAAGTACTTTTTACTCTAATCGTTATTGGGTAATGACCACCCCTTTAATACAAGATCCGATATCTCATAGAAGTGAAGTCTCAATGCATTTAATACAACATATTGGTATTGATATGACAATACCATCCCTGATATTACTTGGTATCATCCATAGACTGTATATATAAATGGACAGAGCTAACCTGCTAGCCGGAAGTGATCATGGGCGCGCTTCCGGCTCCATCGACTTTGGCTCGTCATTGTGACCTTAAAATGTTCGTATTGACCCGCTCTATATGATCCTGGTATTTTTATTTCACTATTGTGTCAGTAAATCAAGATATGAACATTAACAACCGCTAGTGTAAGCAAGAAAATGCCCATGCTCCCTGTTAAACCAACGGTGCGGACGGGAAGGGGCGTTACCTTCAACAGTCTCGCTCTGGATTGGCTCTTTGGTTGCTATGATACTCGCGGTCGGAATTCCAAATATAGAACTTGTCTCCATATTCGCCCCTATAACTGCTCCGGCCTCGATGAGCTTCATTTGACTGGAGCCGAACGCTACGGGTGACGTCACACTCGCTTAGTCCACTTCTTTACACAGTGTCGTCACTCGTGTACCCGGAATACTCATTTTTGGGAAGCTGTCCTCTATATTTCAATTACCCTGGTTTAAAATTTAATACCAATATTCCCAAGTCAAAAATCCAAACTATTACTGTCTCTCAACCAAAGATTTGAACTTAAACCACCTAACCTCTCCTACGAGTATAAAGAAACAGCTTGAGGCCAATTCATGCTTGAAAATGTGTGATATGTAAAATAGTGTTAGTGCAGTGAAGCCGAGCAGTGTCTTGTCAACAACATGTAGGATAATCCCGTGAAAATGACACGAGGGGGTGGCAGCTCACATCCCTGGCTTTGACTGTAAAACACCATTGTCATTATAATGAACAGAGATAGGTGGTTGCATAAGTCAGTGTGCAGCCAGATGCATTAATAGCACTTTTGTATGGATATTGAGCCTCAGGTGTAAGGATTTAACACTGAGAGGAGGAGGAGGAACTGAAAAAGCCATCTGGAACGTGTCGGTGACTTAATGATACTGTAAATGGACCAGATACGCTCTTAAATTGTGTAATAAGTAAGTTTATGGGTTTTAAGCTATCAATTTCTGAAAAGGCTGTAGACTGTTTTTAAATGCAAAATTACGTAATTGTAATTGTAGAGAGCCCTTTTGGGTTAGCTGGTTTTAGTCATAGGATATGGCAACCCAAAAAGAGGCTAGGAAAATTTGGAAAATGATGGTTATTAAAAAAAATAAAATTAATATTCAGATGATAGTCAATAGTAAAACTGGTACTGAAGCTAGATAGTGGTTTTAAGGTGTCAGTATTGAAACAAAAAAAACACACACATCTGCCCAGATATTACAATTAGGAATATTTTTTTAGATGTAGTATAAGATCATATGGTAACATTACAGAAAGTAGTACTATTTTGTGTTGTGCCCTCCGACCACCACCAACACTCACATTCATACTACTGTATTTTAATAGATTTTTTTTTCAGACCGAGGTTTTTGACCGTTTCAACTAGTCACCAGCGGTTTTCCTCAGAGTGACAGGACTTTAAACCGGGACGAAGGGGCCTTTTCACTCTCACACACCTAGGATACTGTGCTGAAGAAGTCGGACTGCAGATGGCGCTGTCCTCCTGGACAAAGCAAAAACGTATTTATTTTACCAGATGGACCTCATTAGACTATAATACTTAAATCATGGACAAGTGTCAAGGACGTCCGGAATTTAGAATAACTGGAATCAAAAAGGGCACGTTTCCATAACCATCTCAGATTCAATCTGCGTTGCCGGGACAAGGGAATTATATCATCCAGCCTGGACCTAAAGAATCCCATCCCAACTCAAAATGCAGACATAAAAGCAGCATGCCTCACACTACTGAAGGAGAGGAGACAATTCACTACGGATAAGGTAGATGACATAAACACTAAAGACCAGATGAACCTCATTGGACTATAGCGCTAAAACCTGTTTAAATCAGCTGACTGGAAACATCACAGCAACATCACGTGACCGCTCTGAGGGAGACCGCTAGTGAACAGACGAAACTGTCAGGTACGAACACAAACTAAACCTTGGTCTGGAAATAGAACCTATTAAAATAACTTAAGGAAGACCAGATGAACCTCAATGGACTCATACTAGTGTCATTGTAAATCAGTATAACAAGGAAACTGCTCAATACTCTATCAATATTGAGTCTGAAATTTTAGTATCTGACTAAGAAAGACTAAGAAATACTGTATCAAATTATTTATTCCAACTATTTTAGTTAACAGCATGTTGTCACATTTCTAAAACGCGTAATGCCTAGCGGTGTACGTAAGCCGCCATCTTCACAGACAATTTGTGTGACCAAACAAAAGGCTGGAGACAAAGCACTCAAAATAATGCATTATCTAACAGGAAGTCAGACTCTCCGCAGACGAAGATAATCTGTGGATGGAGCTTTCATCACTAATAATTAGGGGAGTTAGTCTGAGCTGGGTAGAAGTCTTAGCCTCATCTGCTTTTCTTGTTAAACTAATACAATTGGCTTATTTAATTAGCCATATGCATCAATAGCGCTTTTTCCTACGGTCGAACGAGGACATAGAATCTCTGAACAAAGCAAAAAGAATGCATTTGAAAATATATTTTAACAAACTTTTCAATATTTCTGCAAAGTTTAGATGAAATACTATTCCACTCTGAGCTGCGTTTGTTCATTTTATATTTAAAGGTCCCATATTACACAAACTTGACTCTTGTGAGCTTTAAACCATTTTTTTTTTGTTTCATTCGAATACACTTGAGTAATCCTGTATTATTAGTCTGTCTACATCTCCAAAGCTCAAAATGTTCTGTTCCACCTTGTGATGTCATATAGTGGTAGTTTTCAAGGTAACAGCCACCGTTTACCTTTTGTTGAGTAGAGATTGGCATTGATTGGATTTCAGATTGGATTGGATTTCATTGGAACTATTTCAGGGAACAAATAGAACATTACATTTTAAGGACTGAAAGAGTGAAGCATATTAAAAATTTTGAAACTATTGCCTTTACAAGCTATTTTTAAAAATATATTATCTGGTTCATCTTAAACTTCAAATTATGCACTTTTCACAATGTTCAGTGGCAGAGTTTACAGTCACAGTAAAGCTAACAACAACTAGCATGCTATCACCGCACTTCCTGTTTCACTGAGAATAAAATGCTCTATAATTAGATGCACACAGCCGACGTCGGCCTCCTTTTCACCCTAATAGCAGCTTTTGCAAGATATTTGTGATATTTAATAGTAATTTTCAAAGACGGATAAAACCCAGCGCAATCCCGGGTGAGCGATGCGATATCATTTATAAGTTTGACCATTTTCCAAGCGTTTATTTCTTACAAGTTATACAAGGTCATGCTGTTGTATTGGTCCATTTATATCTGTACAATTACAATACAGACATTTATTCTGCAGTTTGATGCAAGTTAGTTTTAAATCTATTGCCACGTTTTATCATTTACATAATGTTGACAATAGACAGTGTCATTTAGCTAACACGAGTTTAGCAACATCAACAATACTAAGATTCCAGTGTTTTCAATGCCACCCCTAAGACCATGATACCTACATTACTTTTCCTTATACTTAACCCAAGTCTCTATTTTTACCCCAGACTGTGAGGCAAATGTAGTTATATCTAATAATTTGTTTTAAATTGACAGGTAATGACAATAATCAAGGAACAGTTTGGTGAAGGTGCAGCGCTGAGTGGAGAGGCGTGGAGATGTAGACGTCCCAAATGTCATTTTGAATAATTCACACGGAGCGATGGAGGGCGGAGACGGGAGCGAGATGGAAATGTCCCAAACAGACAGCGAGCAGAGCAGAGCGGAGCGGGGAGCTAATGTTATGTTGTATAGAATGTCCGTCAATGCAAGAACAGAATAAGAGACTGGAGCAATTTTAAAACTCAATTTTGATACAAAGCAAAACGCTTGATACACGATAAAATTCAATTGGAAAAACACTGCTTTTCAAAGATAAAATAGACTAAATAAAAGCAGGATTTTTCAAATTCTAGCATTCTTCAGGAAATCAAAATTTTAATGAGATTTTTTTATAGCAATTTTAGCTTTGAATAACAGTAGTAGTTTTTTTGGTTTTTTTTAAACCATCATTTAGCCAAAACAACAAAAAAAGTAAATGAAATCGTGGTAGAGCAACCCAACAAACTGCTGGCTCACTACTGCTAAATACATTTATCAAAGCACCGCTAAATATAGTATTTTAGAATCTCCATTGGTTTAACATTAACTGAAAATTCACTGATGTCACTAAGAATTTTATATCAACTTAACTTTGCTAAAAAAAAAACAACTATAATAAAATTCTATTAAATTAGCTACACGATATGGTAAATGGTCACATTTTCCACTTTCAACTCATTCAAAGCGCTTTACATCAAGGATCCACTCACCCATTCACACACACGTTCATACACCGGTGTACGCAGACACTGGGGGCGAGTGGGTGGGTTAAGTGTCTTGCCCAAGGACACAACAACAGCATTCATCTGTGGGAGCTGGAACCGCGCCGCCGACCGGTGGGTCAGGTTGATCCGACCGCTCAACCAATGGCTCAACCTTCGGGCCGGTGGACAAACGCTCTACCAACTGACCTACTGTCGCCCCAATATGGAAGTATTAGTTTTAGTAATGAGTATTAACTATTATAGAAACTAACAATTGTGTGTAGACCATATGCCACATGTCTATCCCCTTGCCACATAATCACTAAATAAATTAAAACAGAACAAGCAGAAATTCAACCTCCAGCAAAAGCAGTATCCAAATCTGTGTTTAAACGGATCCTTTAAGACCACCCACACAACACGCTGACGAGGCACTTCTGCTACTATTTACTTAGCTAATCCCGCCACCCTGCAATATCTGTCTACAGCGTCACATGACCACTTACTACGCTGGCGCACTCGAAATCATTACGGAAAAACAATAGATCTGTGATACGCTCATATTACTGTAATTAATATGCAGAGGAGTGGGAGAGAGTAGCGAGGGCAGAGGTAATTGTATCGATTGGTACCATTAATTAAGAGAAAAGCTGTGTAATCTGGGTAGAGACGTAGGAATAATATCGCTAAACGTTTCAGAGTGGAGCGGCGGTAATCAATCAACAGGGGGCGATATCCCTGAGCAGATCTAAACTTGAGAAAAGGGATTATTAGAGAACAAATAAGCAATCAGTGGTTACAGTTCACGGCAATCAGACAATGGTATATATACGAAGGACCAATCACAGGCACTTAAGACAAGAGCCAGATTAAAATAGAAAAATGTGAGACAGAGAGATGCGAAAAAATGAATTGAATTATAAAAGATTACAAAAGTTAGAGTAATTTCCTCCTCATATTGGTATAAAAAGTTACAGCAGCCCAACAGACAGTCTAATCACAAACAGGGATTAAAAGATAGAGATTTCAAAAAGTAATTCTTAGATTTAAATGAATTTGATGTGTTTGAGCCACTCTTTTATCTATAATAATCTAACTCAAATTGGGTATCGGATCGAAAACAGTTGGATTCTGAAGTTGGTAAAGATGTAACATGCTGTAAAATGCAATTGGATACCTCTGCCAAGACCTTGATCCTATCTCGCAATCATAAATATATAATACTGTGACACAGGATTGAACCTTGGATTTAAGAATTGAAGTGAAATTTACTTAAGATAACTAAAGCCACGCGGGCCAACTTAATATCAGTCAGTAGACGGTAGCTCAGTTGGTAGCGCGTTGGTAGGTTGGCGGTTTGAATCCCGCTCTCGACATTAACATCAGTGGTAGAGCGGGCAAATCCGCTGACCTCCAGGTTGGCGGTGCGATTCCAGCTCCCACAGATAACTGCTGTTGTGTGTCCTTGGGTAGAGCGGGCAAATCCGCTGACCTCCAGGTTGGCGGTGCGATTCCAGCTCCCACAGATAACTGCTGTTGTTGTGTCCTTGGGCAAGACACTTAACCCACCTCGCCCCCGGTGTCTGCGTACACTGGTGTATGAATGTGTGTGAAAGGGTGAGTGGTTCCTCGATGTAAAGCGCTTTGAGTGCCTTGAAGGTGGGAAAGCGCTATATAAAAATGTGACCATTTACCAGTTAAAAATTCACAAAAAAAACAATCCAGAGCTCATGATTTTCAAAAAGCACCTAATTACTTTACTTGGAATTTAAGACTAAACAGTAAATAATAAGAAAAATAATAACAATAGTGCCTTATTTGGTATGTTAGTGGCATCATATGTAACAATTTGCACTTACCATTACCATCAAAATCGTACGATTTTCAACAACTTGCAAGATCTTACATTGTCAAAAAAATATTCTATGTATGTCAAATATCAACCTTAAACGTTTCTCTTTACACAAACTCACTCATTTCACAGATACCGTGACTCCTAAATGCCTTTTCGAGACAGCTGATGTGGTTTGAGTGCACTTCAGTGGCGTCCTTTGTGCTGTGCTGCCGCCTACACTGACCCCTGCAGCATGAGCGCCCCCTAGAGAGCCTCCAGCAGACGGCGGGGATTAAATCAGAAACCCAATGATTCGCTAAAAAGGTCAAGTCTTTCATAGCGTCTTCTCTCAATCACAGCCCTGAGGTCGGGGAAAAAAAAAACCAAGTCGTTGGCAGCGCCACGTCAGCCAGTTTCCTCGAGGCTCAGAGGGGCACCAGCAGGGGGCAGAGAGGAGAAGAGGAGCCAATTGGTACTAGCCTGGGCAGAAGAGGTCTTAAATAGTGTTTTAAATAGTGTACCACATTTTTTCTCATGTATTTGAGCAAAATTTGTCTTGTACCAGAACAGCTACATTGTATAAGCAGCTCTAGAGGTCAAAATATGTTCACTGTGCTGTCTGCATCTAATTAAAACGTTTTATTGTCTGATAATAGTTGTTATTAGCTTGAGGGTTGTGAAAAGGGCTTATAAACTCCCGGTGAATAATTAGGTGCTCGGAATGCATAAGGTAAGTGAGGAATAACACTGGGCCACTGCAAACGGTTTAAAATGACCTGGTTCAATTTTTCATGTTTTTAAGACAATAAAAGTCTAATTAAAATCTGAATAGTGACTCACAAATGTAGGACGTAGCATGTATTAGCTGCATATAGAAGGTAGTTTAACCTCAAACACGACTTTTACCGGTAAATATTAGCACATTTCTGATTCAAAATCTTCCACCACTTTTAGGAGCAACAGTGGCGCAGTCATTAAGCGTCCACCCTCAGACCACAGGTTAAGTCATTCTGAAATGTTGTCAAAATTAACTAAAACATTCAGCGCATTTGTCATATACTCCACAGTCGTTTTGTAATGGAACCATGACCTCTGCACCAATAGTTTTCTCTGACAACCGCAAGTAACCACACAGCAACACTCACGGGTTCACGGAGATGGTTGACGTGTTTTGCCCAACAAAACAACAGCTGGGATTGAACCATCAAACCGTCACTTAGTCGGCGTATGTGTTTGGCAGTATAGGTCACATCTCTATAATAGGACTAATCATCAAGACATTTCTTAAAGGGCCCTTATTACGCTATTTTCTGATCTATGTTATAATGTTTCCGCATCGCGAACAGACCTGGAGTTGTGTTTTGTTTCATTCTAACATGCGAACAGACCTGGAGTTGTGTTTTGTTTCATTCACACATGTTTAACACACAAACCCTGCATATTTAGGCTGAGTTCTTCTCTCAGACTGATAAACACACTATTCCACCTTGTGATGTCATGTGGTAATACAGGAAGTGCTCCACTGTGTTTTTAAACTCCATACACATTCACTGGAATCATTTGGATAATTTCAGCCCTGGAATTGTAAATCTCTACTAAACAAAAGGTAAAAAGTAGCTGTTAACGTGAAAACTACCGCTTCATGACATCACAAGGTGGAACAGAGCGTTTTGAGCTCTGGAGATATAGACAGACTAATAATAAAAGGTTACTCAAACGTGTGTGAATGAAACAAAACACAACTCCAGGTCTGTTTTTGAGCATTCCAACATGGCTTAAAGCTCACAAGAGACAATTTTGCATAATTTAGGGACATCTTGCTTCATCATTTCTCTCTGTGTCACCCTATATTTATATAAAAACCGTGTAACTTGCCCTGTACCTCATACGCCCTTTGTCATGAAGAGCTCTTGAGTGGAGCAGATTGGAGCAGGTGTCTCATCCCAGCGTTCTCACCCTTTAATTAATTCAGTCCAATCGCCGCTTCCTGCGCAGCTTGACACAGGGCTGCGCTGGTGTGTGGTATGTGACATCACAGGACACTGCCCACTCCGTACAGATAAGGATGCGTTTTCACATAGCTGTATCATCATCAGGGTCTTTCACCGTCTATAGTTTCAGTGCTGGGTTTTGGATGACAACACAATCTTCTGTAGCCCTTAATGTGTAGTTTGGTAATGTGATTTGGTGTGGTTGGGTAATGGGAGCTCGGTGTCCTCTGTGGTCGGGATTTAGCGATACGGCAGGAGTGTCAGATTTTCATAAAGTACACGATAAGAGTTAGCTTGGATAGATATCTTTTAAAATTATTTTTTGTTTAAAAGATTAAGGCTTGTGTTTTTATTTTAATAGCTTATTTTTTCAGATCAAGGTTTAGTTTGTTTTCATACCTGACAGTTTCGACTGCTCACTAGTGGTCTTTCTCAAAGTGGTCACATGACGTTGCTGTGACAGGACTTTAAACGGGACGAGGGGGGCCTTTTTACTCTCACACACCCGGGATACTGGCCTGAAGAAGTCGAACTGCAGATGGCGCTGTCGTCCTGCCGCCACCGGTAGGAAGACGGCGCCAAAACCTGTTTAAATCAGCTGACCGGACACGTCACAGCGACATCACGTGCCCACGTATATATAAATAACCTATTAAAATAAATTATCGGAAGACCAGATGAATCTCATTGGACGATTTGGATTTGTAATAAAGAAAATCATAAGGTAAGCGGACACACGTTATAGTTGGCCTGTTACTTCAGCTCACAGTTTTGATTCAATACAATAAGTCTATTCTCTGTGTAGCATGCAATAAAAATTCCCAACAGATAATAGTCTTGCTGGTTAAGGTTCATAACAGTGTACACGTTACAAGGTGTTAGTCCCAGTTTAGTCCTGGTTTAGTTCTAAGCCTAGTTCCATTTAGTCCTGGTTACTTAGGTTCAGTGATGGTTTAATTAAGAGGTGTCACATTGTGTAATTCCTGATTTAGTCCAGGTTTAGTCCTGTTAGGTCCTAGTTATGTCCTGGTTATGTCCTGGTTATGTCCTGGTTATGTCCTGGTTAGGTCCTGGTTAGGTCCTGGTTATGTCCTGGTTATGTCCTGGTTAGGTCCTGGTTAGGTCCTGGTTAGGTCCTGGTTAGGTCCTGGTTAGGTCTTGGTCTAGTCCCTGGTTAGGTCCTGGTTAGGTCCTGGTCTAGTCCCTGGTTAGGTCCTAGTTAGGTTCTGGTTAGGTCCTGGCTAGTTCCTGGTCTAGTCCCTGGTTAGGTCCTGGTTAGGTCCTGGTCTAGTCCCGGTTAGATCCTGGTTAGGTCCTGGTTAGTTCCTGGTTAGTTCCTGGTCTAGTCCCGGTTAGTTTAGGTTCAGTGATAACATTAGAGAATAATAATAATAATAATAATAA
>KN483353.1:61876-114611 GCA_000787095.1 Periophthalmodon schlosseri | reverse complement strand
AGCAGGAATACAAAGACAACAGAATTACTTAGCCTTTCATTATAACAGCCATTACCAAATCTTAGTGATCGTACACAAAGTAATAGTTACATTAGGGATCAAGTAAGCAGAAAAAAGTAGCGTTGCCATATTGTAACCTGGCATCTTCTATTGACACGTGGGCACATTACTTTGATTAATCTGACCACAATGAAACAGCATGAAATAGCACAGTTTTGTGAACTGCCAAATTCAAAACTTCCTCATTTAAATCTATTTAAAAGTCAGCCTTTGCCACTCAGTAGGCACAACAAGGCAGCTCCTGCATTGCTTTCATTGTTACTCATTCACTCATCCAGGTATGGCATATATACATAACATACATAACTAACAAATAATTGTAACATGAGGTTTTGTCTTCACAGGATGAAGGGCCCCATTGTCTTCCTCACTCTGGCTCTGGTCATCATGTCCATGGCTCAACCTGCGGAAGGCTTCCCGCATTCCGGGAGAGAAAGTATTTGTCTTAAGGTTTTGTTCTTTACACTGAACAGGCATTCGTTATACATAATTATTACATATAGTAATCACTGTCTTGTGCATTAAAACAACCACATAACTTTCTGAAGATGGCACTCTATGGCATTGGCATTCCATGGAAATAGAAAGTTAAAACCATACTTTGGAACATTCCTCTCTATGCAGCTATATGACCCAAACTTCTAAGTTCTCTGTATGAACCGCCAGCTCATTTTCCACAATGCCTGTATAAATAATACTATAGATGATAATATTACTGGTCTAATAATTCACTGACAAATATACAGTTCTTCAAAAAAGTCAAAGACACCCATACAGTATTTACTGATCCAGACAATAGGGTGTGTTTTATAACATGTCTGTATTATATTATGTTTATTTGTAGTAATATTGAGGAAAATAAATTAACTTTGTCATTTTTTCCAATCTTAGATAATGCTGGTCTGAAAGGGTAAGACTGCCATACCTCATCCTTTTGTATAACCATTATAGCTTAGTATGCTTTATAACATGGCTGCTAATGTGGTCAGGATGATACTGGGCGACCAAGCACAATCTGAGCAGCAGGACGCACAGGTGGTGTTTGTGGACAAACGCTCGGCGGACAACAACCCGGAGCCGGACTCCTCCAAGTGACCACTGTTATTTCTGTACTTCATCGTTACTCAAATCCAAAGTATGTGTATAAAGGTACTTCATCGTTACTCAAATCCAAAGTATTGTGTATAAAGGTCTTTGGATTTAGTCAATAAAGAGCATTTACAAAAGGCTATGAAATTCTTTTGAATGTTTTGGAACAAATACTTATTTATTATTAAAAACATAATATGTAGAAGAATGCATATTGCAAATAGAATCCTCAAGTAGATTTTAAAGAAAAGGCAGAGTACAACTTTCCATTCATGATTCATGATTGATTGTGTAATACCACAATGCAAATAAGACCACAAAGTCCTCAAAGATTATAAAGGCACTGTGTTGGCTATAAGTGACTTACAAGGAAGAGGAGTTTGAATACATGTACTTTGATTCTGCGTACTTTTGAGATGAAGTACTTCACACTATTTTTGGTGTTGTCGCTGGTGACCATAATCCCTGAGCCTGGAGATGCCTTCATTTTCCACTTAATTGGTGGAGCCATTAAAGGTAAGATGAAAGTATAAAAAAAGAAAATATTTAGCAACATAAAACTGAACATCTGGTTTTATAATTGTTATATCATGTCATTTATGTTATATAATATTATTTCTTTTTTCATTCACAGCTGGGAGACGCATTATTGGGTTAGTATACCATTTATAGTTATTTATACATAATCGGCCCACTAAACATGATATTTTAACATATTTCAAATATTTTACCAAGTGAAGTGATTTGAATTTGACAAGCATCCCAAATCATAAGGACTAGTTAAATAAGGTCAAAAAATGCAGCTCTTATGGGCTGCACCATTTGCAGTTAGGTTTATGAAAACTGCAAATAGCATGAATCTATCCAAGTGGTTATAGTAGCTCTTAAGTCTTTCAATGAGTCTTAGCACTGTCAACTAATGTAAAAATTGCGTGTGTTGGTAGCCATATAATCAAAAGAAGACGTAACAACAAAAACCCAGGAGAAGACGTCTACTTTGAGGAGGACCAGGCTGTGTTACAGTAGAGGGCGCTGTTTCAGATCAAGACTTCACTACGGATGCTAAGGATGGAACCATAGTGAATTAGTGTTGATTAAATGTGTTCACTTTGTCACACTTGACTTGTGCTTGAATGTAAGACCACAAAATTGTATGATTTGGTGACATGTGTGTTAAAATAAAAAAATAAAAAAATAAATACTGCTCTTGTAATGGTGGAGTTGTACTTTTTTCACTTGCTTTTTGCATTTTTTATTTTATTATTATTATTATTTTTTTTATGTCTATGGCTAAATAAAAAAATAACTATATATGATAAATTAGCTATAATGACATAATTCTCATATTTACTATACTGCTGCTATACACTAAAGTGGTACAACAGTTATGAATGAATTATGTTGCCAATACAATATCAATGAAAACAAGTAAAGTAAAATAATCATTTCAATCACTTTCACCTCCTGTCTTTAAAATGTACACGTAAACAAAATACTTAATGGACTTTGTTTGCAGTAATTACAACATAATGAAATAACATTTGATTTAAGGATAAGGGGAGTAAGTATAAAGTGGATTTGGTCATGTTTTAACTAATTCCTGCTCCTAATGCGAGATGAGAACAAAAATGTTACCTTGAATTTAAAGATGCGCTATGTAACTTTTCTGGTGGAGGGTATATCACCACCTGTTGAGGTTATTGCTTTGACCAGAATGTTCCACGGTATTGCATTAAACTTATATATCCACATGGACACAACCAGTTACAGGTCCGATCTGTGGAGAGGAGGCATCAGTAATAGAAATTTCTGGGTAATTTTTGTTAGCAATATAAAAACACGACATATATGTTTAATGCTATACTGTGGCGCATTCCAGGCAACGCAATGACCATATAGTGATATAATGCTGTATCTCGCTCCTACAAATTATTAGAGGGATCACAAAGCAACACATAAATACAATGCATGAAAGTATGTAACAAATTTGGAACTGAAACAATAATTATGCAGAGGTAAACAAGATAATTAGTAATCTTCTTTCCAAATTCACCTTTTGCACTATTATGCAATTTGTGAGTTTCGAAACACATCATTGCAAAACGTCTTCCAATTTTTACCATAAAAGGCAGACAACCTGAGCATATAAAAGGCTTTGAATACAGGCGCTCACTTTAGGTTAATGAAAACACCTAACTGAGACAAGCTGATTTGAAGAGACGAGGTAAGAGGGAAAGACATAAGCTCTGCAGTAAAAAAAAGTACTGTTTGGAAGATGGAAATGTAATATAGTAAGTGAATAGAAGTTGTTTTGGCAGGATGAAGTGTGTGTGGTTGTTCCTGGTCCTGGCACTGGTGTTGGTGATGGTTGATCCCGGAGATGCGTTATTCTCTCGCGTCAAGTCCATGTTTAGAGGAGCAAAGAAGATTTTCAGGAGCAAAGGTGACGGACCCTCGACTATAAAAGTTACATAGTGCACCTTTCAGAATTTATTTACATCAACAAAACTGCAGTGGGCTTTCTCTTGGGATTTTTACAGGAATTTTTTTTTTAATTGACATTTGTGACATGATGGACATAGAACATAGTACATAGTTGTAATAGAAGCAACAGTATTCATGTATGTATGTATTTCTTTGTATCATCAGAACCCAAATATATGCGAGACATGAAGAAGATGAACAAACGGTCAGTAGAACCCATGACATTAGCAGTTACATTATTTGGTTGCGATATTTGAACATGCTGTGCTCTCTTAAGATATGGGCCTAACTGGCAGCAGAACGAACAGCCAGCCCCACCGGCCCCACCTGCTCCAGAAGAACCACCAGAGGAAAATCCCAGCTTTTAATCATATACAAAATGCTACAAGAATCACTGATGTTTTACACAGTACATGTTACAAATTTTAAAGATTCATCATCTAAATAAACTTAAAATATTGCTTACTTTTGTGTATTTGTTGTAAACTGGACAGGCCATACTTCACTTCTACACTACTGTTTTGATACTTTAAATTGTCTATATGTGTAAGAGGAAAAAGACAAAAGTAGTTTTTCCTTCAGTTTTATTTTCATCATCTGAACTTTTTAAATTTAGATCTCAGACATTAAACATATGTATGGGAGATGCTGCTAATTAAGCAAACGAAATGCTAAATTCTAATCTATTCTTTGTATCACCTGCATTAATCCGTCAAAATCTCTTGTGTTTTTATTCCAGTTTTGCCATTAAAGGCTTTCACTATTCATATGTTCTGGGACTCTGTGATAGTAATTTGGCTTTACATCAGATGCCTTTCCTGGAACAGCCCTGAACAACAACTTATAAGAACAGAAACGCAGTATGGACAGAATAAAAGTATCTGGTAGTACAGTTAGCTATGCAAAGTATTGTTTAAGTGAGTTATTTTGAAATGTTCATGGGTCCAACAGCTGGAGGGAATACACTGTTCCTGTATTGGGAAGTGTACTGGTCTGCTCTATTGTACCACAAAACTACTTAACAAGGCAACATGAACTTTGAAATATGCACAATACTAGACAGGAGTGATGTCACAATACTCAAATTTCAAACTCGATTTTGATACTAAGGAATCGACTTGATACTCAATACCAATTCCGATACCATAATGATAATTAAAAACACTCTTTATTTATACAACAGAATGTGATTTTCAACATTAAACCGTAGTACTTTCTTTTGTATTACCATGTGGTTTTCCTCTGCACCCAAGCAGATTCTATAGTATTACATGGGCGTATACTAGTCTATGTGGTCTTATATTTGTTCTGATACAGCTCAAGATCACTTTAAAGTGATTCAGTAAAGGTTCATTTCTGTCCTGTGAATGTGACTTTTTTTAGTATCGATACTTGCTAGAATAAGTGTCTAGTTTCGGTACTAGTTTTAGTATCGATTACTATCTGATTTTGGATACTTTTGACAACCCTACTGGACAAGCATATAACAATTAAAATATGCATCTAGTGCCAACACGTTAGCAATAAGAGAGACCACCATGCATGTATCCCTGTTCTCCTATGGAGGCTTTTAATAGCAGAAGAGCAAAAAGGGCAAATAGCAACTGGAAAAAGGAAAAAAAAATCTCCCTCTCATCAAAGTGACCAAACATGTGGTGTGGACAGGGAAAGTTTGCCGTGCGTCCCTTTAAACGTATCGATTGGGAAATGAGAAGAGGAGCAAGGGCTGAGCGTGTTTGTGCGGCAGGGTCAGCGCGTGTTTACCTAGAGGGGATTGTGAGCCCGGCCCCAGACACAGAGAGATGGTAAATAATAGAAGAGCTACGGCAGAGGGCAGACTCTCAAACAGACAACCGCGTCAAGGTTAAAGAGGCCTTTGAATTCTGCTCAACTTTAAAGTGCTACACAAATCAAGACTATTGTAATCAATGACCGAAGTCATATTTGTGCATACGCCACATTCAAATTAAACCCAGAACTAAACCTGGACTAGACCGGGACTAAACCAGGACTAGAACAGGACCAAACCAAGTCTACATCAGGCTGTCTAATACTGATATTAAAATTCTAAAACTAGCACTAAATCAATGAAATGTCAGGAAAGTGTTTACGCCCGCCTAAAGCTGCTTCTGACTGGTCACCTTTACAGTCAATCTCTATTTTAGCCAATCACTGTCTCTAATCCCTCGTCTCAGTCTTGTTTACTTCCCAAAACAAAAGAAAACAACTTTGCAGCTCTTCTGAATGAGACGAGAGAGCTGAGTCTGATCTGTCACCTGCTGAGACTCACATATAAAATAAAATAATGAACCCTGTTACACTGACAGTAACTATAACGGCGTTACAGCAGAGGAAAGAGTCATTAGTTAGATTACTTGTTACTGGTAAAAATAATGGCGTTAGTAACGCTGTTATACTTAAACGCCATCATACTTCCCAACACTAATCAGAACCAGTATATATTGTATAAACTACTATTATTTTATGTTAACCGGCCTCCTGCTGGTGCCCAGAGTCAGGACTAAACATGGGGAATCAGCGTTTCAGTTTTATGTGAGGCAGGCTTCTACATTGACGATGTTTAAACCCAGGGTCCAAATGGTTCTGTTTAGCTGTGCATATGACTCAAAGGTTTTTATTCTGCACTCTTTTCTTTTAATGTTAATTTTATGATGATTATTTATCTTTTGAGTTGTTTGTATTGTGATTTTAATGTCTTTCTTATTCTGTAAAGCACTTTGAATTACTTTGTGTACGAACTGTGCTATACAAATAAACTTGTCTTCCCTTGCCTTAAAATTACATTCTACTGCCAACAAAAAGTGCTTTATTATCAACGTTGTATCGAAAATTCGTATTGAGGGTCAAGTATCAAAACAGAGAGAAATTTTAGTATTGTGCTAAATGCCAGGATCAAATCAGGCCCAAACAAGTGTGACTGTAGCCTAAGTTAACAAAATCTCACATAATGATAATAGAAAAAAAAAACAAAAAAACATTAAAAACAACACATAAAAGAATAGATAAATAGTTTCATTGTTTCATTTCTAGTTTGTTCTCAGTGCATGAGATTTGTCTTTTTGAACCGACTCATGAGCAACAATGGAATTATATGGCTGCATGTTTACAAATGTATTTTATATCCCAGATAAATGCATTTTTTTTGTTATTTTTTTACAAAAATTAAAAGTTAATTTGTGATCTTTACTTCAACATAAGATAATTAATTTGTAGAACTTGCTATGGATTTTAAAAGCTAAATATCAGTATCAGCAAATATCAGTTATCAGCCATAGCAGGACAAAATACTGAATATTGGTATAGACCCTAGATCATAGTATGTTTTTACACGAGATGTTAAAAATGGTGGTTATCAATCCTATACTATGATCACTGAGTAGAGTAAATAATAGAGGAGCTAATGACAGGGAGCTCAAGGTTAAAGATGGGTGTGGGCTGTAACACAAGCCCATGGTCCACCTCAGAGACAGTCCTGACATGTGCAGATCACATAGAGCTGATGGGGGCTGAGGTCAATATGATTTTAGCTATCACTGGAGTCACATCGCTCTCAGCTCACTTCATCATGTTACAGTAAGTCATGGAGAATCAATGTATGGCCCAGGAGTCAATCAAATCAATTAGACTCTCACACATGAAGAGAAAAGAGGCACACATAAGAATGATATAATGTTCTGAAATAGCCACACAGAGGTCATTTTTCTTCAAGGCTTCTCACTAAAGGCAAACTCATTTAATGCAGTAAAATGACAATCACTCCATTGGAAACGAGGCTACACTCATAGGACGTACAAGTCTCCATGGAGATGTTATTGCTTTTTTTTCCAGGAATGTTGCACAGTATGGCATTAAACATATCTATCTCCGTGCATACAAGCAGCTGAACTTGACACCACCAGGTCAGTTACATGTCATATCTGAGGAGAGGCGGCTCTGGTTAAGAATGCGTGTTTTTTATGGTATTACAATAAAAACACCTGTAACTGAATAAATGCAAGATGGATAAATTGAATGCCATACTGTGGAATATTTCAGGCAAAACAATAATATCTCCAGACCTACAACTAGAAAAGCTATAGTGTTGCACCTTTAACACTACCATACTCCTCATAGTTTAAGTGCTATACAGATAGAACCCACAGCCTACTTGCTCAGAGACAGAAGCATCATTTACAATTAAACTAGAGAACAGATCATGTGACCTAACATTAAACATGCAAATACAACTATTATTCTAGTTTTGAATTTTCTCTTATATTTAAATTTGTTGTAACTGTACGCACACAGACGCTCTGCATGGTGTCTGCTCCGTGTGCTAGAGTTTCTGTCTAACAGGCCGAACGCTGCACACGACATCTCCCAGAGGCCCCCTGTCTGTCTGCCTGCCCGCCCTTCCACGGACATGGTTTCGCTCCCCTCAGCAAATCAACATCCTGATCGTTTTACATAGGAAGCCTTGCGTTGTAACTACAGTAACTACACACACCCAGCCTACAGGGTCAGCCACATCGAGTCTGCTGCCCATCATCGCTGCATTGATTCCCTCTCCTCCGCGTCAGGCTGTCTTGTCAAGCGACTTCTCCCGAGCGTAAAAAATGAATTATTCACAGGGAGGGCCTGCCAGCTTCTGTAAATAAATACTTAACTAATATTGGCCCCCCGCAAACCACACGTCTTGGCTTACTGCGATGGGGGCTTTGAGGGAACAAAGAGAAGAGAGAGGGGGGAGAGAGAGGGGAGTGGAATTCAGCCCTAAATAGAAGTCGGTATTCATTCAGTCTCTAAGTGTTTAATGGGAGGCGTGTGGGGAGGCAGACCGCAAAGGTGTTAGCTAACCTCATAGAGATCGCACTACTGCTACACTGAGGGGCATATTATAACATAAATAGAGTATGGGGGAAACCGCAGGCAATTGTTATTATGCCAATAGGAAGCTAATGCCGTTTACGTATACAAAGTGATTAGTGGTGTGGTAATAGGTAAGGTGTGGACAATGCGTTTATACTGTAAAGTGTCCAATTTCGGCACATATAAAACAGATGGCTATTAATGTGTTGAAGTCTCTCCAACTTTCTGACCCCAAGACCCGACAAACTTTATGATTTGTGGAGCCACCCGAGCTGTCCTCCTGAGAGTGCAATGGGGTTCTGTTCCACAACCATAAAACAGTCTCCAAATTCTTCCTTTACGCCCTGATTTTGAAATCTCATTTACAGATTTACTTAGATAATAGAAAACCAAATATACGGGTGAAATGAGGATTGGAATAAAAAGAAAAATCTCTACAATATTTGCATTGCATTGAAAGATAAAAAGTGACCTCAATTCACTTAGGGCGGCACAAAGTATTGAGTGCACATTGTAAACAACTCGAGGTCCATTAACATTTGACTGAAATATGAACTGATGAAGTAACACAAGAACCCCATGAATTTCAGAACATGTTTGTAGAGGGCTAAATAAAAAGACTGGATATTTTGTTCTTTGCAGAGGACATTCTATTGTCTAAATAACTGCAACTTGAGATTTGATTGAAAATCTCAACTTTGCTCCTTTTGACGCCACAACATTTTTCCCATAATTCTGTAAGTATTTAAAAACAGCATCACCTTGTTTTAGCTGTCTACACACTACAAAGACTTCTTCATTTAAACCAGTTTGATCGATGTTAAAATAGTTGCCCATTTGCAGCTTGAGCCGACCTGTCTTGCCCTGTGTGTTAATTGCACTCCTTTAACTACCTGGTGTTTTAATTGGATCATTTGAGGCTCCTCTCCATCTCCTTCTGTTTACTGCTGTTTGTCTGCATCCTCATTTAAAAGCTCTCCATCATCATCAGTGTTTAAGCTTGTCTCCATAGCCTTCCTGTGTCCCCCTGTGGATCTGATACAACACAATACTGTTGTGTCCTTGAGCAACACACTTCGCCCCAGTGCCTCTAGTCACAGGGGATACTGGATAATAGTAATAACCGAGAAAAAGAAAAGGCAAAACAATGCATTCAAGTATACGTTAAGATAGACATTCTGCATTCTTCTAGTTTTGACTTAAATGTTTCCATTACCGAGTTGTTTAGAATAATGTCTGAAATTTGAATAATTTGCACAACCATTAAACAAGAAAAAGAAAAATTAATGTTGGCTTTAAAGTACAGTTATAATTTTCTGGAGGTGACACGTCACCTGCATGGAAATAGAAAGTTAAAACCACACTTTAGATAGGTATGTTTTAAGCCACATGTACTATAGTCCATGAAAAAAAGCAGGAGTAGCAGGCCAAATAAAAGTCAAGTTTGTGGAGATACAAGCCCACTCACATAAACACAAGAAAAAGAAAAAAAAAAACTGCTAAAAAAAAGGATGCACTGATCCAGTTCTGGTATCGGCTTGCAAATTTCGAGTCAGCCGATATTTCAGTTGAGCGTATTATTTGAGACTATTTACTGGTTGTAGTTGGCCTAGATTAGCTATTTTTAGTCTGGTATCTGTTGATATTGAGTATTTCGAGATTTCAATATCATACTATTAAAATCAGTATAGTAACCGAAGAAGCTGGATCGGTGCATCTCTACTAAAATGTGTAATTTGGTTCCCCGCTGCATGTGAAATCTTGAAACAGATGAATAAACTGTACACAGTTTCAACTCATCCCTGAATATTGAAACCACTATAGTATTTTCCATAGTTGAATCTGTCGTCCCTGTCGTCCCTGTCTCCCCTGTCGTCCCTGTCCTCCCTCCTTTTAGGCGCAGATGGGATGAAGACAAAGTGTGTGGGGATAATTGAGCACTAACATGAGTCAGGCCAGATGAATGGAGACAAATGGAGAGCGCCCAGAGGATATCTTTACACGTCCACACTACAATGGCCGCCGCTCCTCTGGGCTTTTAACGCCACTATGAAAATATGTGGCTCCTGCATGTGTATTCATCTGTACTACTTACACATATTGCGGTTGAAGTATATAAATATAGTTGGATATATAGACGAAAAGACGAATGAATAAATTAAAAACAAATAAACATGTCAAGGTAATGCATCACCTCTTACTTATATTGTGTGAAAAAAAAGTTTTAAAATGTAATTCAATACAGCTTTGTATTTGACGACATGTGGCCAGGTGGAGCCAGGAATAACACTGCATTTGCTCAAGAAAGTATTGCTAGGAAACAAGCACTGCAGATCTGATAAATTAGCTGCTCACAATAGTCCTGTTATTACAATCAGAACCACTCCAGAATTTGTCTACAATGATAAAAAACATGCTTTTATTTATTTTTTTGGCAAAAAAAATGGGGATGCATCGATCCAATACTGGTATCAGATTCCAAATTTCGAGCCAAAATCCTGGTTGAGCATATAATTTGAGACTATTTACTGGTCATAGTTGGCCCAGGAAATCTCATAACATTTGAACTTTTATTTATACAAAGCTGCTCTGCAGTTACTTAAGAGATAAATAACAGTTACATAACACATTTGGATTCGTTTTGTCTTATGTTAATTTTGTTTTAAGGGAATAAATGGTATCTGTTGATATGAGGTATTGGTAGATAACTCCTTTTATTACAATCAGAACCACTCCAGAATTTCTAGGCAAGGCAAGTTTATTTGTATAGCACAATTCTTACACAGCGGGATTTGAACCAAGTAATTCAAAGTGCTTTACAAATTAACAAATCAAAACAAAAATAATCATATATAATAATCATAAGATTAACATGAGAGAAGAGAAAGGTGCAGAATAAAAACCTTTCAGTCATATGCACAGCTAAACAGAACCGTTTTGAGCCTGGATTTAAACTTTGTCAAAGTAGAACAATGTACTGATGCCAATAGAAACCCTTTAGGACAACTACTATATGTGTTTCCTTAAGTGTTAAACTTTTCCCTATGTGTAGAGCCTATGACAAAGTGGCATGTGTTTCATGAGCTGAAATAGGCATTTTCAATTATTTCCTGAAATATGCAGTGTGTGGTGCCGACAGTGGGGCCTGGGAGGAGAATCGAGACTATCCATCAAAAAGACAGTGTGCACAGTCAGAGCTGCAGAGAGAGGGAGAGGGGGGGAGAGAGAGAGAGAGAGAGAGAGAGAGAGAGAGAGAGAGAGAGAGAGAGGAGGGTGAAGCTAAGAGAGATAACGAGAGAGAGAAATGAGGGGGGGTAAAAGAAAGAGAGAGAGAGAGAGAGAGAGAGAGAGAGAGAGAGAGAGAGAGAGAGGGGTGAACCTGAGAGAAATAATGAGAGAGAAGAGAGGGAGGGGTGAAAGAGAGAGAAAATGGGGGAGGGAATAAGGGATAGAGAGAAAACGAGAATGAGAAAAGAGAGAGGAGCAGCAAAGAGAGAGAGACAGGAAAAGACGGAGAGAGGAAGAGGAGGGGAGTGAAAGAAAGAGAGACAGGGAAATATAAAGAAAAGAGAGGGAGCAAAGAGAGAGAGAAAAAAAAGAGAGAGAGAGAGAGAACACTTTGACATGAAAAGCAGCATGAGAACAATGAGAACACGGATGCAGCATAGAAGTAACAAAACACATACACTGAACTGTATAATGCACTTTGCAGCCAGC
Organism: Periophthalmodon schlosseri; assembly: GCA_000787095.1. Classification (NCBI taxonomy): domain Eukaryota; kingdom Metazoa; phylum Chordata; class Actinopteri; order Gobiiformes; family Gobiidae; genus Periophthalmodon; species Periophthalmodon schlosseri. Next base: position 102,392 of record KN483353.1, on the reverse strand, counting down.
TTCACTGAGTTAGCGTGGGTTAGCCTTTGAGACTTAAGCATTTTCAAACAGCACAAAACAATAGCGGCAAATACCAAAGCTTAGTTTCATTCCTTTAATAACGGCCTCTTTGGAGATGACAGTTCTGCAGGTAAACACAGAGATGATAAAAGGGGATTTGTTTGTTCAAAGTGTGGAGTTAGTAAAAAAAACATGAACATGTCTTTGTTACACAGGCTTTTAAAGGAGCTCACTGGTCAACTACAAAGAACGGTACTTACAAAGGTATTTTTTCTTATGTTGTGTAAAGTTTATTTACTTCCAACTATTCCAAAACATGTTTTTATCGGATTACTGTTTCATGAATAAATAAAGGCTACATTGTAGCTCCACAACCGCACATGCATTCAGCGTGGCACATGGCAGAGAGGCAAGCACTCTCACCTCACAGCAAGAAGGTTCCGAGTTTGACTCCTGGGGATTTTGTATTGGGTTTGCGTGTTTCTCCCTGTGTCTGGGTGGGTTTCCTCCGCGCACTCTAGTTTTCACAAATCAACCCAAAACATGCACTTAGGTAATCAGGTTACTTTATTTGCCATTTATAGTTAAAAAACACATTGGAAAACATGTGCAAGAAGGTCAAAGCGTACCATTAAAAACAACCATATAAACAAACAATACACAATTTGCAATCTGTCAAATCTTCCAGCTAAGGAAGACCAAGCCTAACTCATGAGGGCGCTGCTTTGTGGCGCTGACTTTCCCCGGTATCATAGAATTATGGGTCAAAAGCAAAGGACAAAGAAAGAAAACGTTCTAACCTTATATGTATACTGTAATTCATAAAACCACAGTAAAAACACATCCAGGAAGACTACACTTGTTTACAATTTGTTTATTTTATATTCATTTTTTGGGGCCATTGAAATGCAACATCAGCGCAGGACTGAGAGTGAAAAGTCTCTGGTGTGATGTGAGGCCAGAGACCTGCCTGGGACGTCTTTGTTAGACTCCTTTTAAAGAGCATGTAAATCACTGGCCTCATTCAGTGTGCACTGAGAGAACTGCAGCTCTGTTAGTCTAATCCACCTGCACCATCCATCACCAGGACCACTCTTCATTAGAAACACAACATGGTCCAACTGTGACGCACAAAAACATCAGGACCTAAACAGATTACAGTTCTGGCCATTAGATATTAAAAAATTTGTATTATTTTGTTTTATTTAATTACACTAATTTTGACTTATTTACGCTATTCTGACTTGCACTGTTCTGATTAAATTAACCATATGTAACTAAATGTACAGAACATCTCAGAATAATCTTTTACAAGAGCTCCAAGTCATGTTATATCTAATCTGGAACCTCCAAGCTGTGAGGCAGATGCACTAACCCATGGAGCTCAACAGTGACAGCCCATAACAAGGTTCCGGAAAGTACATTTTTCCCAAAGACTTTCCAAAAAATAAGATTACTAGGGGCTAAAAGTGGCTATGTGGCAACTAATGACCTTAAGACCAATAATTGTATTCAAATCTGTTTCTGAAACCATTAACATTTTGCCAAATTTTAAGTTTAAAATGTTTTGTTTTGGTTTTTTTTAAACTGAAAACAACAGCTCTATGGACATTAGTTACCACATAGTTAGTTAGCCTCCATCATGCCTTAAAATTTAACCTCAGCGGGCTTCGAAACTGGCTCCACATGTCACCTGCTACTTAAATCATATGGTTGGAAGTTAATTAAATACTATAGCAGAGTAGTTAGCAGCAATGCCTGTCAACTTATTCTTTCATCACTAAACACATGCACTATTGGTCCGTAGCTGCTGATATAGATTACAGTCTTCCATGACCAATAACAGGATAAAACATAAACGGTCACTGAATGCACTGAATTTAAATGTAAACTAACATAAATACATTTCATCTAAGATAGAATCACAACAGCACTTCTACTAATGGTAAATGGTCCAATTTTTATATAGCACTTTTCCACCTTCAAGGCACTCAAAACATTTTACATTAAGGAACCACTCACCCATTCCTACACACATTCATACACCAATGTACACAGTCACTAGGAGCAAGGTGGGTTAAGTGTCTTCCCCAAGGACACAACAACAGCATTTATCTGTTGGAGCTGGAATTGCACCGCTATCATGTGGGTCAGTGGATCTGACCGCTCAAACCAATGATTAGTGTCGGGAGCGGGATTCAAACCACCAACCTTCAGATCAGTGGACAAACGCTCTACCAACTGAGCTACTGTCTCTTAAACTCAGAGTGAGGATAAACTAAAATGATTGGTTTAGTCTGTTTTCCTCGCACGCTGACAGACAACAGTTGGTGATGGAAGCCAATCTCCGATGACCTTTAATGTCCCCGAGCGATGCAGGGACACAGAGGAGGCACGGAGGAGGCGCAGAGGAGGCTGGGTGTGGACGTGGGACATGCCTAAGGGGACAGCACCATCAATCAGCACTTAATATGAGAAGACTCTCTGTCAATAAGAAATAAACAAGACATCCAGGCTAATACACACAGTATAGTCCCATAACCAGCTATGAATGTGCTCGGACAATTTTCCATCACTAAATCATATCTTGGTCACGCTGTCACTGTGGGGAGATGTGAAGGGACAAATAATTGTGACCTAAAAATACATGTTTCTTTCCTCTCTCAAATGCAAACGGGTTCACAGCGCAGCACATCGTTTTCATCATTTTTCAAGTTTAACGTAGGAGGGAAGAGATCTAGTCCCCATATTATTAGATGCATTATTCACATGCTCAGTTAACAGACAAAGTTGATCCCTACTTGGGTTAGATGGACAAAGGCAAAATTAAAATCTGTAGCTTCTTTCAAGTCAAACATTTTCAGCAACATCAACCCAACATGGGTTTAATGAATAAATAAAAGCATATGGTATTACTAGTACACGTCTGTTACAGTGTTTAAGTGGAAACAGGGTGGGTCTGGACTATAAAGGTGCACTGTATAAACTTTCTGGTGTGGGGTTGCTTTGCCTGTAATGATGCACATTAAGCAAATCTATCTTTACTGGTTCCAAGAAGTCAATTAACAAGACAACAGATGTAATAACTGAGCTGGTAAAAGAAAAAAATACAGCAATGGCCATCATAGAAATTGAAAATCATATAAAAAAACCTACACTAATGTAACTGCACACCGTTTTATGAGCGTACAAAATCCTTTACTACTTTAACTTTTACTCCAAAAGGAAGTTATTGGTATCAGAAAACTGCCCAGTACACCCCAGTCCGCACTGCTGACGCTGGGATTACCTGTCTTGCATGAATACCCACTGATATTGCAAATATTGTGCAAGAAGTAACACAATTTTCTCTCTCAGCTTTACCGAGTGGAAAAAAATATCATTTGGTCATTATGGCGTGCACTCACAAGTCCCGGACAGGTGTTGAGATTGGCTGTGGTCTGGGTACAGCAGGTGGAACCAAGATGGCCGACCGCCCCAGCCCCCAAACTGTGAACCATTTCCTCTTGCTTTTATCCCAAACTGTGCCCGCTCAAGTCGAGGTTTTCTGATTTACTCAAGCGTGAGATGAGAGTAAAGGCAAGTAATGATGTCCAGGCAGGGGACACTTATATTTGGAAAAAAATAATTAAATGAAGACACAGGTGAGTTTTGCAGTAAGAGGTTTTTGGCTAAAATATGTGATGAACAATTGACGTTTTATTCCCGAGTACGGCTTACTTTTGCATTGAGGATTACATGTTTCAAAGAACATGTAAGACCTATTCAGGCTGTGTTCAAGGTGCCCACATTGAACTGAACCAGGATGTCAAGTGTGAAATGTAGAGGGAATCAGAAGGGTTACAGCCAAATTCTGAACCAAACTTTGATCTTTGCAACCTAAAAGAGAGGCAAGGCTTTAAATATATACTTTAAATTGTTTCATCTGCATAATAAACATGCCGTTTTTAAAATTAATTTGAAAAGAGACACAATATTCTTTCTGTGTAAAATGCAAAAACAAGTGCAACAACTGGATTCTTAGTCTTGACAGCGGAGATTGGAATATTTGAAAGTCACTACAAGGTTGTATTAAGCCAGGATAATCCAAATGGACCTGTATTCACCACCATAGTACCACTGTCTGTCTGGTTATGCAGCAGTTTAGAAATGTCATTTTGCAGTAACACACATAGGCAGGGAATACTTTTAGGAAAAAAAACTGAGTGAATCAGACACTCAAAAGTACTCAAAGTGTCGCAAACGAGGAGCTGTAGATGGCAGGATGGAAAATGTTGAGCGTCACAGGAAAGAACTTCACTGCCCTGCTGCATCACTGTCTATGTGAAGGAGGCAGGTATTATTGTTTAAAAGTGCACAATGTAACTGTTCTGCTAGTCTCCATGACGATGTTATTCCTTTGCCTTGAATTTTCCGCAGTATGGCATGTAGTGGGCTTTCCATAAGAAAAGTTACATGGTGCGCCTTTAAAATTATTTTCTAGAAAAGAATTACTCAATCTGTCTGTAAAAACAATTCAATTAATGGTCATGGTCACATTTTTATAAAGCGTTTTTCCACCTTTAAGGCACTCAAAGCGATTTACATCAAGGAACAACTCACCCATTCACACACACATTCATACACCAGTGTACAGACACTAGGGGCAGCAGGGAGCTGGAATCGCACCACCAACTTGTGGGGCAGTGGGACAAACACTTTACCAACTAAACTACTGTCGCCCTTCATAAATCATGGAGAGTTCAAACCAGGTAAAATGTGTAATATCTGTGCCAATAACAGACTTTAATAATAGTCAGATGATTTATGAGCTTAACAACCTAACTTTAAATCCGATGACCTATATCCCTCAGACGGCATTATTAACTCCTCATCATATCCCAAAGAGGCCCTGTCTAACCCTGGCTGTCAGCAGAGAAGGGCTCAGAGCTGTGTCTAAGCTCATTGTCATTAAACAACAACCACAAACCCTTTGAGCCAGTGCACCCACATCACTCTATTCTGCAGAAAGTGGCACCATATACACTAAAAATAAATATATGGACCCATGGCTGAGCGTCCTATCTGGATTTTGCATGTGTTTTTAGCAGGCACTCTGGACGAGAGAGCCTTCTGAACCACTTGACCCTGAAAAGGCATTTGTGCAACAATCATCACAATGTTTACTTTTTTAAATGAAAGAACCCAACAATCTTATTCATGTTTTAAATAGAAACAATAGATCTACTTAAATGTGTGAACTTGATAATTATCATTTTGTTAACTTCTGTGTTGGTATTTATTGGTTGTTATGTAATTTGTAACCACCTGTTTAAAAACTGATCTATCAGTAAATCACATCGTTGAGTAAGACCCCATGTTTAGTTTTACAGTGTAAAGTAAAAAGTGGTGTAAAGCCCAGTCCAAGCATGAGTGAGCGCTGATTACAGTCAGAGCAGCAGTGCATTGTGGGAGTTCTGTCAGGTGTCTCCTCTGACGCTCCTGCAGCCCAGTGGGACGCCGCTACATGGGGACAGATGGTGTGTCTACTCTGTGGAAACCTAAGACACACACAATTCAATTAGGAGGTATCTTAATATTTGTTTTCTTTATTTAGAATCTGATAGAATATTCAACAAAAGACAGAAATAAACGAAATGCATCTCTCTATTGATTATTAGTGGAATAGGAGGGACGAGTTTGTCACATCACTGTCTTATCTTTCCTATGTGTCATTATTATTGACGCAAGCAAATCGCAGCCCAACATTACAGGGCAATGACTCACACAGCACTTTAATGTGATGGAATGTCAAAACAACTCAATACTAAACCTATGAGTGCGAGCACAACCCTCTGCCGAGAGTTTGATCACAGAAATGACTTTTCCAACAGTGCTTAAGGCAGTGACGTGTGGTCAGGGCAATCAAGGCAACCAGTGCTTGTCCAAAAATATCTAAAATCATCATGTGTCAAAAGTATAATTAAATTGTTCTGAATTTTATCACAATACTCACATTTTCCCTTCACTTCTGCCTGTTCAAAGCATAGCTGAAGTCACGGTGTCCTTTAGTACACCCTACTTGTCACTGAGCAGACTGCATTAATCGCTGTGTAATTAACTTGCGTTGTTGTCCCGTGCTACTGAGGCCATGCCGTACCACACTCTCAGCATATGCTTTTACAACCAGAGAAGACGGTGCATGAGTCCTGAGGACCACAGTAGGCTCAAACTGCGCTGAATAAACCCATGATGAAGAAATCGGACATTCCTAGTGATTTCTAGTGGGTGTGCATGTGCAGCAGGAGATGACAACAGCAGCGCCAACTTTTAACACAAGTGACTAAAATAATTCGCTTTTAGCTCCAAGTCATTGTTTGTAGCTTTGTGTTTGTAATGATCAGATGTTAGTTAGAAATACAGAGTTTAATCAAACATGAGCTAGTTTCAGGGCTAGTTTATGTGAAATGGAGGATCCAGACAGAGCAGCAGCTGAGGTAGCCACAGTCTGTGTTAGGAATCTGTCTGGTCTGTGACTTGTGTGTTTATGAAGGTGCGACAGTGTCAATCATTCACTAACAGAAATTGAAAATAAAATATCTTCATTCAGTCAATCAGTTACAGTTGAGTGGTTACTGTCCCAGTAACCACTCAACCGTCTGTGTAATCCCTCAGTCGTCCAGGTCTGATCCATAATTCTTCTCCAGAACTGAAGAAGCGGCTTGGATGAGCAGCGAAACGTCTTCACTCCTACAACTTCTTGTCCAGTTGACAGATTCAACTATGGCTTTTACTATATAATTACTCAACTGCAACAGTAGCCATTTAGTCACAGGTTTGACACAGTGACGTCATTTACACATTGAGACGAAAAAAAAAAAGTTTATTCTAAACTTTTTATTAATTAATTAATTTGCTTGTTTGTTTGATGGTAAATGTCACTTCCATTATTGCACAAACAGAAATGGACTGTAAAAATTATCAAAAAAGGGAAAAATCATCTAACCTTTTTTGTGTGGTCGCTTACTCAGCAATTTTTATTGTTTCCATGTGCTTGTCTTATTTTAGAAGATATACCTAATATCTTAAATTTGAATATCTCCAACACAATTATTAACAGTATCTCCCACTTCTACATTGACATATATAAATGAACTATATGTCGATCCACAAATCTAGAGCAAACCCACATTAACATGGAACGACACAGGATAAATGCAATTCTCCCCATGCAGAGCGGTTGGCAGGTGAAGCATAGAGGGACATTTGTGATCCCTGTTTGTCAGTGCTCTTACTGTTGGCTGCAGATGGACTAGACTCTCCCACAGTGAGGCTGAGGTGTGTCTTTGAACAGGCCAGCTGCACCGGCCCCTCACCGCTACGGTACCTCAGGGCTTATTCTAAAAAACAACTACATTTATTATACCTACACAGAATATAGATGGTATTTTGCATCATTTTTGCATCAAGTTGTATTGTTGCCAAATTAACAGAATCTAGGTTTTATGCCAGATGCCCTTTCTGGGGCAGTAATTAATGTAGATAGGTACAGAAGAACATCAGTTTAGTTTGATTAATTGTAAACATTTTATGCTTTTCATTCTAATAATATTAACAGTATTTGGTAACACTTTATAATAACTGCACAATGTACAGCCTTAGTAAAGCATGAACAAAAGTCTTAATTCATAATCAACAAATAGTTCATTAAGAATGATTTGGGCTTGGTAACTAAGAGGTTAGGGTTAGGAATTATGATTAGGGCATTATTATGTAGTTACCATAGACTCGTAAATGGACATAGCTAAATTGTCACCCCTCCCTCTGTAACTGCTGCTGTGAGCCTCATCATTTTGGTCTTAAAATGTTCGTATTAACTTTACATGATCCTGGTGTTTTTATTTCACTACTTTACCTGTGAATCAAGATATGAACATTAATACAGACAAATCACTTTACATGATCCTGGTGTTTTTATTTCACTACTTTACCTGTGAATCAAGATATGAACATTAATATCAGACAAATCAAGCGCCTTCTTTCCCCGAGGTCGCTCCTTCTAGTGTTAGCAACAGGTTTGACTGACAGCGTTGCTAAGTGCCCATTCCCTGCTAAACCAGCGGTGTGGGCGGGAAGGGGCGTTACCTTCAACAGCCTCATTGTGGATTGGCTGTTTGGTTGCTATGATACTCGTGGTCGGAATTCCAAATGTGGAACTCGGCTCCAAATTCTCCCCTATAACTGCTCTAGCCTCGATGAGCTTCATTTGACTGGAGCCGAACGCTATGGGTGACGTCACACTCACTTAGTCCACTTCTTTATACAGTCTACGGTAGTTATTAAGCCTGAATCATTCTTAATAAAGTATTTTTTCATTATGAACTAAGTCATTTCTCATGCTTTATTAAGACTAATTAAGGTGCAGTTATTATAAAGTGTTACTCAGTATTTTTTGCTTATCAACTTGCTCTTCCGGATTTTTTTTCCAGTGTCTATTAAACAACATATGCATGTGTAGGTTAACACTCAATACACAACATAATATCAAGTGGTTTTGTAAAAAGTCCTTTATGTTCATGAAACCATATTTAGCCTGTTTTTCTGCAGTCCATTAATACACATCTTTCCGAGCTGCTTTCTGTCAATATTTGGGAATTTGAATTTTTGTAAAAGGCTGATTTTCCTGAAAGAGAAAATGGTAGACTGTGGTATTGGTTTTGGGTTTCAAACTCTTTGAATATGTGAAATGTTATCTCAGATGGTGTTTTCAAGCTAATCAGTAAATCGATGCAGTCGTGTTTGCTGAATGAGCAGGCTCCGAGCTTCTAAAATTTCAAGAAAGTTGCAATTTGTTTGTTCCTGTGTCATAAGAAACAGTACAGAAAAGCCAAAGTGTATTATTTTACTATATTTTTAACAACATTAACAATTTCAAGAATTAACTTCCACTTCTCAACATGGGCTTATAATAGCTGTTAAAAATCTGCTGTGTCTAGGGTGATGTCTCAGATAGCGTCATTTAGATGAGACTGCTGGAGTGGCATAACCTTGGGAAAGATCAGATCTCAGTCCAAACCGGATCATGGTCTGTCTCAAAGACGTGGTCCTAGATTGCAGTTTGGTCAGATAAGATGTTTGGATAAGCACTTGTGATGGCTTCACTAGTCTGGAGGTCTTGTACAGCAATGGGAGAACTACAGCTTGTTTTCAATTAGCAAAAATGACTCATAAGTGTACAGACATTTCTTTTCATGCTATGCCACATTTCAGAAAACTAAAGTAAAAATGAATGGAAATTAGATTAGCTAGACAACGTAAGTTTAGATTGCATTCGTGCATTGCCCTGGAACTGACTGATGGAAAATGAATGAGCTGTATCTGCACCAACAGCCCATTGGCACACACCACATTCATACATAACCAAGGTGGGTGTAGAGTCTTGCCCAAGGACACAAAGATACAGTGTAGAAGTTGGAGCCAGGATTGAACCAACACTTGCCTGGATTGAAGAATGATATGAGAAACATTCTGTTAACATTGGCACTGCTGTTAAAGGGGGCATATAATGTAAATCACCTTTAATGAGCTTTTAACCATGTTATAACAGTGTTCCTTCATCACTAGTTTACTCAAAGTTGTATTTCAACTGACTCATGCTTGTTGAGTATTCTTGCATTGTCCTGCATTCGAGAACATTTTGTTTTTCTCCTGCCCCCTATCTCCGCCCACAGCTTTGTCTTTACTGATTAATCAAAAAATTATCCAGTCAGGACTCCTGTCAGGACTCCTGTCCTGACTGTATAATTGTTCAGTGTAGGCATAGCTCCTTCCTGGCTGATTCAAAACATACCCTGTTCACTTCAATTCTTAAATCCCACCTTAATCTTGGATGTTTTTCTCCTGATGCTTCTATTTTTAGCCCAAACACAAGTCCAAGCATCACATCACACCCCCACAGTGTTTGGGAGCTCCAGGTGTAATGCTTACTGGACACACTGGTCGGAGTCTCCCACAGATCTGAGCCGCTTCAGCAGTTTCCCCCTGGCCCAGTCCCAGAGCCCTGCTTCCATCTGGACGTCCAGCCGGCTTCACTCACTGCTCAGTCCCTCTCCACACCTGTGCTGTTATCTGCTCACAGCCACACAGATGCACCATGTTTGGGGGAACAACAACAGACTTTTAAAATAACAACCAACAGAACAGACAAAGTTTATAATGGGGTAGGGTTTTTATATGGTGAAATAAAATTGTTTTTTGCTGGAATTGGAACCACAATAAACTACAAAACATAAACAAATAAAAATCTTATTTTTCTTAGACTGCAAAAAGACAAGTAGGATTACACAACATATGAATAAGATGCAACATTTGACTCAATGTATATATTTAGTACTGCATAATTGCCATGACAATATTATTGCGATATTTTAATAAAATACAATTTTAATGGATTTAAGAAGGAAAAGCATGACTAAAATCTGCCTTTTTAACATTTTAAATTCACACTTACTAAAAAATAGTGAATTTTTGCCAAATGGGAAACCTCGTGTTACTGCAATATATTTAGTATCTTGCTGTATTTATTCTTGCCAATATAATAAAACCTTAATGACAAGCAGCATGCTATTATTGCACCGGCTGGGTGTGAGAATAGTGTGTATTTGTCACTGTACCTCTCAAAGTTAGTACCCCACTTTAGGTCCATAGTCACTGGTATAGATATAACAAACTAGAACCCCTGACTATACTTTCCCATAATGCAAGAAAAATCACATGGAGTTTATTCCCTATAAAAGCAAATAGACTTTTCAATTGGACTTTTCGTGTTTTTCCTGTTATAGATCTTTTAGTATTGTGCAGTGTTTGACAAATCAGCTTTCTGCAGTGAGGCGGAAACCATGCTGAATAATTAAGGAGGCGTGAGGTCATGTGCGACGCCCCCGCTTGGTAATTGGGCCTAATTGATGAAAACAGTCGTCTCAGCACTCCTTCATTTGTGAGAGCGTAATCTGATGTAGGAAAGAGCAGACTTCTGATAAATTACATTGACTATAGCATGTAGAGCACACATATACACATCCACACATACACACATATACATATACACACATATAAACACATATACACGTACACACATATACACACATACAGATATACACACACACACGGCCCGTGACATTTAAATATCAGTTTAAGGTTAATGCATTGCCCTCCCTGATGGATCAAATGCGTTTAATGTCTGTCTGTTGTGCTCTTATCACATGTCCAGTAATAACAGCGAAGCTAAGAGGCGAAAGATCAGACTAAAATGTGGCAAATAGCATGTTAAATCTAGGCTACCTGATTTTCAAGGAGTAGTAGGTATTTAAAGGTGTATTATGTAACTTTCCCGGTGAGGGGCTTGTCTCCATAAAGATACTATTGTTTTGTCTGGAATGTTCCACAGTATGGCATTAAGTACATCTTTTAATGCCATACTCAAAAATACCTTGAAAAATATGCTGCTAAGAAGGCTTGCTTCTCCACAGATCTGGTCTGTAACTTGGCCTCATGGTCTCTGTCTCCACTATGGAATCAGATAAGTTTAATACCTTACTGTGGAACATTTTGCACAAAGGACAACAGATTTTTCGGACAACAGACCCTTCACCTACCTGTTCCTACTGTTATTCTAGTATTCACTTGCCAAAAAAGAGGATGTGTGTTTGTTTTTTGTAGCAATTGAAATATTGAAATCTATCTAATATACAACTCCTGCCTATATTTTTACAGTCTACATAATTAACAATACAATGACTTTTGGCACTACAAAGTTGGTAGAGCTCTACTCACTGTTTAACAAAGCGAGTGCAGAGTGTAAGCTTATTCTTACTCGTACAACTGCAAAATCAATGTCAGTTTTATGTCTCTATCAATTTCAATAGAAAGTGCTGCTGCCCTGTGCTGCTCAGATAAGAGATAGTGTGAGATATAAACACCTTAGTTACAGACAAGCATCACCATTGTGTCTCAGATCAATAGCGTTAATTCAACTTGGGCAGACGGAAGACATGTTTGGTGAGCTTCTGTATTCACATTGTGGTAATCAATAGTGTTTTCAACACAATACTTGATTTGGAGTATGAGCCAGGGGTCAGATGTTTTGGTGGGCAAATCCAAAGCTCGGATAAATAGATAGGATGGATGAAAATGCCCTGTTTTTTAACTGTATGGATGTTTGCTTGTTGCTGTTGCACTTTTCTAATTTGCAAAACATTTTAGAACTATGGCTATAGTTTTGTAGTAAAATATTATCATGCAAGTTTTAAGGAAGTAAAAGACTTGTTCACTATTCAGAAGAGCACAACAAGGCTGCTCTTTTCTCCCTACTGCTAGTCTAAGCAGAAGGGAGAAGTAGAAGGGGAATTTGAAAAAGTTTGCTGAACTTTTTTGAAGATGGATAAAAATATAAAAGTAATACTCCATACAACTCCAACAAAAAAACAACTATTTATTTTTTTTTAAGTCTTTAGAGACAACACTGCAGACTAGCCATGTATTCTTTCATCATCTCCATTATTTCCAACTCTGCAGGCATGCATATAAAATGGGGCAGCACTGGCTTGGTGGTTAAAGTGTGGGCACCAACCCAGAGGTCAGCAGATCTATTCCAACTCAGACCATGTGCATATACTGTTGTTGTGTTCTTGGGCAACACCTGGCCTGTATTGATTGTTGGTGGTGGGATGGGCCAATGGCGCAGATTGGCAGTCAGAAGTAACTTAGAACCACCATGAATAGAGTGAATGAATAATAACTGCAGTGAAGTGCAGTGAGAGGCTTGTTAAGCTTGTAAAGGGCAATACAAGCAAGGCATTGTTATTATGAGATATTATTTTTGTACCACACTCAAACTAAAGTGAGCACTTATCATGGTCAAACGGTCCCACTTATAAAAAAACACATGTGGACCTGTCTCGCTCAGGCTGCCTCCTGCTGGCAGTGGCAGGCCTGTGCTTCGGTGTGTTGGGGTGAATCATATGTGTGTGTGCCTTCTGCAGAAGTGTGGGCTCAGCATGTGGCGCGCCTCGTGGCCCAGCGCCCGGGGCTTTGACAAATAGGAGCCTGCTCCTCTGGTGGGGCTTATTAGCAACATTTGTAGGGACTTGAGCCCGGGAAACAGTGTGTGTGTGTGGGAGGATGTATCGTCTAACATTTGAATGGGAACGAGGGAGCTCACCTTTGCAACACAGCCACAGTCAGCAGATTTTTGGGGACGCTAATGTGCATTAATGCGACAATTTGGACTTGTGACAATATAGATCCGGACATGATGTTTTAAGGTCAAAGGTAGCGTAAAGCTATAAGAATTAATGTGAAGGTCCAGACAGCTATAAAATCTGATGTCTTTTTTAAATGGGCTGTATTCTTGTACTCATTAATCAGAGAAAAGGTTGTACAATATTTTAGACATGGACAATTACATCTTCATCTCTAGAACATATCTAGAACTGCTCTCACCAACAAAAAATAAAATAAAACATGTAAGACATGTACCATTCACTCAAATAAACATGGGTTCATTCCAGTCCAAGCTGTGAATAGGTAATATGTCTGCCCTACATCTTTGTCCATTGAAACGCTTGGAAATAGAATAACCAGCTGAGCAGAGGCAGAGCGACAGGGCTGGATAGGCGCACCATTAGGTTAATGAGCTATGAAATGGAATGTATTTCTTAGCCCGCAGCCCACAGCCCCTAAATATCAGCTAACACGCCTAATGAACTTTACTCTGTCATCAATTACCTGCACAATAATGGCCCCGTACGATTTATCGTGACAGTGGGGTGAGCAATGAATTAAGCAAATGCATACCAAATGATTTTTATCTATTAACACGTTTAAAATGGCATGTAGTAAATGTGGCAAAAATTATAGCAAGAAAGGTACTGATTTTCAACTGCAAATGTCATCATCCTCATCATTTGTACATGTTGCCTGGGATCTAGAATACCCACTTCTCAAATACTTGGAAACACGTGGTCCGTACATATCAAAACAAATATGGCTGCTTATAAAGAAAATTTAAAAAAATCACAGGGGACGCAAAACATTTTTGCAGAATCAGTGAGCAAAGCACTAATCTGAGGTGAGAGAAATTTTGCTTCTAAATGATAGGTGACCAATGAGCTCCTTTGTTTCACATGCGTCAGTGGCTATGGTCACATGCACACTCAAAATCCGATTATTATCTGATTTGTTTGAGTTAATTATTTAAACGACAAACAAAATGCAAAATAAACAGATTTCTTTCTCATCATGGTCTCTCTGATTACTCACATAAGATTTTGGCAAGACAAGGCAAGGCAAGTTTATTTGTATAGCACAATTCGTACACAAAGTCATTCAAAGTGCTTTACAGAATAAGACATTAAAATCACAATACAAACTAATCAAAACATAAATAATCATCATAAAATTAACAAAGAAGAGAAGAGTGCAGAATAAAAACCTTTCGGTCATATGCACAGCTAAATAGAACTGTTTTGAGCCTGGATTTATACATTGTCAAAGTAGAGGCCTGTCTCACATCTTCAGGAAGACTGTTCCAGGTTTTAGCTGCATAAAACTGAAACACTGATTCTCCATGTTAAGTCCTGACTCTGGTCCTCAGAGTGTGAGATGGTTCATATGGCACTAACAAGTTTGCATATCATTTAAATAATCTTAAAGGTCCAGAAATCAGATTATAATCAGATTTTGGTGTGCATATATAAACATAGCCAGTGGAAAAATTATTAATCTGATATCATTCTAGATTTGCCAGGAGCTCATTTAAAATTTTAGAAAAAAAAGTTTAGTTTTCCTGGACTTGCCTCTCCATATGTGTACTGTACCGGTGTTTCAGTCTGACACTAACCCAGAGTGAAGAGTGTAGGAGCCAAAGTCCACCGCAGCCTCCAGTCATCTCACATCGAATCACACACAATCCACCCAGAACTGCTCCACTTGACTTTCAATACTAAGTAAAACTATGGTGTAAGGTCCAAAGTTCTATGTTGGTTTGCTATAGAAGTTGCACTACCCAAAATATTACTCAATTGGATTTTAAACAATGTTGTTCCTTCATGAAAAACTACCCTTATGTGTTTGAGCAAAACTACATATTTAAAATATTCTTCTTGTGATCTTAAAATGCATCCACCAACACTAATTTCGGTGTGCATATTCATGTCACCACAAGGCAAGCAGCTACTGTTTTTTGCCTTATTGCTTTTGCTTGTCCAGTCTTCTGCCGGCACAGACAAAGAATTGATTAATTACCTTTAGATTGTTTCATATATAAACTTACTACTTTATTTTCATAGCATGGAATACCAATGCTCAAGTGTCAAAATATTGTAATAAGAAGCCAGAATGAAATAATATTTATTTAACTAAACTAAATAACCAGAAGAATGGTCTTTTTTATAAGATTATTTTCCATTCACAGTTCACAGACATACGTTGGTCCCAGAGCGGTTGACTCTCGGGCCAAATGCGATTGTTGGAAGCCTGGCAATGGGAACTATTGTTTGGACAGTGAGCTGAGAAATAATCCCTTCATCTGGATCCTCTGGCTCTCCTCTGCCCCACCGCCACAAACAAAATACAGCATCCACCAGAGCCCACTGCAGAAATGTTAAACGTTACATCAACTCAGATTCACAACATTTGTCATCTCCAACTGTGGAATTCTTGGTCATGCACTGCAAGTAGTAATAGTATAATAACAGTGTGTTTTCTATACAATATAAATACCATACATTCCCAAAATAATTCGTAAAATGCTTATTTAAAGGTGCACTATGTAACATTTCTGCCATCTGCTTGTCTAAATAAAAATATTACTGCTTTGCCTGAAATATTCGACAGTATGGCATTAAACTTATCTCTTGTAGTAATACAGTTACATCTGTTCTTATTGCTAAACCATACCTTGAAGAAAGCTCGCCTTTCCACAGATCTTACCTGTAACCTGGCCTGGTGGTGTCAATTGCTTATCTCATTTGCACAATACTGTGTACTGTACAAGGTTGTCACGAAGAGAGAGAGCCTCATAGGAGCTCATTGTGTAACATACAATGGCATTTAGACAAGAATGGAGCCGGTTTGTATTGTTGGCAGTGGAGCGGCTGTTTAATGGGATGAGCCCACAAGACAAGAGAGGAGATTTAACAAGAGACTGATCTATTGAATTGTCATTTTCATTTATGTCTATTGTGTGACAGCCGTAAAGCATTCTGGGTAGACAGGAAGTGACAAATCATAACCTGATCTAAACCTTTCAGGGACAGGTTTAGATCAGCTGTTGCCAAGATATAATAAACAGGAACCTCATTCATCATCTGTGACATGTGAAGGTATAGAGGAATAGTGAAACAATACATAAGAAAAAAAATATATATAGGATGTACCTTGCATCAAAAGTGTGTCACACCATTACTGTCTGTTTCTGACATATGATGGATTCAAGCAGGATTCTCTACAGATGACAAAATGCCACCCAAATACAGTTTTCTCTATGTAGTTCCTATTCCAGACTGAAAAAAGGAGAAAAAAAATTTGAGCGGCAATGAGTTGGACAAGCCAGACAATATGAAGTCATGAAAGCAATACAAAAACAATAGTAATGGAAAAGATTTTTATGTGCATTATGACAATGTACATTAATGAACAGTGTTGGTGGCTCAGTGTGGTAGAGCAATCGCCTTTTTAAAATCTTATAAATGAGGCAGGTGTCCAAAAATCATAAAATATTTTACCTACACCTAGAGGCAAGAGATATATCTCTGCCAAAAAGAGCTGATTAAAAATAAACCAAGCCTGCGGTGTAATCTTTCAAAAGTCATAAAGCAATATTTCTGCTCTTTTGTGTTTCATTTTATAGTCCATTCATTTCGTGTACCCTGGACAGGCATTGTGAGATTCACCTATGCCAAAAGACACAGAGACATGTATGAGATTAGGTGTCAAGGGAAGGGGCAACGTAAATATGTCACGTATTTCAGCTGGTTCTCAAATCCAAGAACAAAGTAATGTGCCACATAGAGTAGAATTGGTGCATTGTTTATTGGTAGGTTTATCTGTCTGGAGTCAGAGATTTTGGGAGAGGGGTTGCCAGATATTGGGTAGATGAGTTGCCAGACACAGGGCTTAGTGGAGTCCCAGGAACAGGCTTTAGCTGTAGCTGTGTCTGACCAGCGCACAGCAGTTCTCTGATAGAAATCTGTCTGTGAAAACCAAACCTGCTCGACCTTTTCACTATTTCTGCCATTGTCCACAGAATCTTGTGCAGTTAGAACAAGGCTTGTATAAATAAGACAAGGTTTAGATCGTTAGCTATATTTTAAAGAAAAAAAAATGGATAACATGATGTATGGCCATTTATCCAGTCTGCAGATTGACACAAAAAACATACACAACTAGCACACACTGACTTCTATTGAAATAACAATCACAGTATTAAGCCTCCTTCATTTCAATAGAAGAGGAATTGGCTTGCCAGGCTAGCTAATGGTGAGCCAAGTTCTCCAGATTTTAAGATATATGCACATAGTCCAGCATTCAAATCCAGGACCTTCTTGTTGTAAGGCATATGTAATAATCACTATGCCACCATGCCATCATTACAGTCTTTACTTCCCTATATTGAGCAAATGTCCATGTCCTTTGGCCTGTCTGTCTGGGTTTGCCTGTAGATATAGTTTTTGGTGTCTCTATTTGACATGAGCCTATCCCTCTATGCGAGCAGCAGTGTGGCCCTGAGCTAAAGGTTAATGAGCAGAGAGTCACCACATTGTAACATGGTGCAACCCACAGCTAATTGGGACACTATTTATAAGACTATGGGTAATGATGGCAGACAGTGACCCCAACAAATGCCTATCACTGTGCTCTTTCACATATTAAGATTGGACATAACATGGGGCTGCTGAGAGGTTAGAGTGTGGTAGACTAATTATGCAAACAGGACTGAGGCAAAAGTAAAAATGTATTATGAAATGATAAAGAAATAACTGATTATGGTTAGGGTATACGTAATGTCCCCCTAAAGAATTTTTTTTCTCTGCATTGACCCATCCCTCAATGCCCCTTGACTGAAGCAACCTGTTTATGGTGAGACATATGGAGGTCCAGTTACAGTGGAAGACCTGGGTTCATCAGATCTTGAGCTAATCGAGGTCTACTGTCCAAGGTAATTCCTGCATGTTTAGGGTTGACGGTAGGAAAGACTAAAATATATATGGGTGGATGATATGTAAAAAAACCTCAGTATTAATTAAAGACCATAGACTGTATAAATAAGTGGACTAAGGGAGTGTGACGTCACCCACAGTGTTCGGCTCCAGTCAAATGAAGCTTATCCAGGCTAACAGTTATACGGATGAATTTGGAGTCAAGTTCAATATGTGGAATTCCGATCATAAGTATCAGAGCAACCGAAGAGCCAATCCAGAGCGAGGCTGATGAAGGTACCGCCCCTTCCCGCCCGCACCGCTTTGTTTAGCACGTAGCGGGCGTTTAGCAATGCTGTCAATCAAACCTGTTGCTAATGCTAGCGGGAGTGACCACGGGGAAAGATATGTCTGTTATTAACGTTCATATCTTGATTTGCAGACACAATAGCAAAATAAAAATACAAGGATCATGTAGCGCGGGTTAATACAAACATTTAACAGGACAAGGCTCACTGCTGCAGTTACAGAGAGAAAGTTGACAGTTTTTCAATGTAAAGTGAATAGGAGTCAATGGAGCCGGAAATGCGCCCACGCTCACTGCCTACTTGGAACGCGGCGGCTAGCGGGCTAGCTACGTCCATTTATATATACAGTCTATGTTAAAGACCCAAGCTAATCAGTGACTTGCTTAGAAATGTCAGTATATTTATCTCATTTAAAATTTGATTAAGTCCACACAGTCCATAACATTTTTGAGGTCATGTTAAATTAAATTAGATGTGGCAACAAAACATAAAAATTGCACTAGTAGTTCCAGTACATGGACAGTAAGTTTTATTTCCACTTACAACTTTGGTGAGGCTTTCTCTTGGCAAAATCTTCCATGAAACCTGAAAAAGCCGCAGGGCACTTTTGTCCTGCCAAACTACTTGACTTCAGAAAAGAAAACAGCCTTGCCTGAGTTAGATATTTTTAGACGTTCGGGAAAATCCGTCTAAAGGCTATGAGCTGTATTATTGATCATTCAGGACCAGGCTGCCTCACAAAGATTACTTCAGACATAGAGCTGTCCAAGTAAAAGAGGAAACAGAACACATCTTTTCAACTTATGAAGATGTTAAAAAGAAAGTTTGTGGGTTAATCAATGAGAGGGAGGTATGTAGGCTAGAAATGGGTGTAAAGACATAACAGACTGCAAGACTGATAAAGAGATTGACAGATGACTGACAGTCTGCCTTCAGATGTCACTGTATTTACGTCTCTGAGGGAGTATATATAGAGGTGAGAAAAGGGAGATGTGCTGTATAGAAGGACTTACAGTAAAGCTCCATGAAGAACATTAGACAAATGACACCACGAGCGAGAAAGATTGATTATAGACAGATAGGCAGAGGACGGGCTGAGGAGGAGTCATCAGTAACCCTAACTCGCCCTAATGGGTGGGTTTAGCTGGAAAAGCCTATTAAATATGCATACTATTCACCAAAGTCAAGGGAAGAGAGAGAGAGACGGCAACACCTGACTGAGGATGTCTGACACAGTTTAACTATACGACTATATGGGCTACATAGCAAAATGTTTTTTTCTTGTATTCCCATTTCATATAAAATCTTGAATATAATTATTTTAAAATGACACTAGCAAATAACACAGTATTTGAATCATTGAATCAGTTATTTAACAAACCAAATTATATACATGCATACATATAAATACATACATATAATACATAATAAATAAGTTTTGTAAATGCCATTTACCTCAAAGCTCTCCATCCATAGTCCCATTGAAGGACACACACATCACTTCAGAAACTCTTGACTCTCTCTATATCAGGAGTCTCCAACCTTTTTTCTCCGGTGAGCTACCTTTACAGAACAAATATGCCAGAGAGCTACTAATTTTAGTGTTTGCAAGAAATTGAGCAAACATAAGAGCCACAGTAAGCCTTAGATGGGGTTACAGTTAGATGCCTATAAAACATAAACCATTATCCATTTATTAGTGCACAAAGTTAGGCATCAAAACGACACATTTAAAGTCATAATTGGCATTTAATTAACGCATTTGAGCACAATACGTATCATTCAGAAATCCCTTGGTGAGCTACTTGAAAAGGGGTGGAGAGCTGCTGTTAGCTCCCAAGCCACACATTGGAGACCCCTGCTCTATATCTATCCCTCTATATCTGCCTTACTAAAGTACAAGATAGGCTGCTGACCAAACATGATATTCTACCTGGGGAATAAGGTCAGGCTTTAAGTCAATGTGGTACACTTGTCTCTATTAGCCATCTGACTGCACTGTCTGCAAGTCTGCCTATCTCACCACTCCATCTTGTGCCTGGGCGAGCGAAGGTGAGAGGAGACGCATGGGCAGCCAAGCAGTGCGCATTGAGAGAGGGAGCAAGCATATGTCTGTCAAGAGCAGAGCCTGGCTGAATTTATGACCGGAGCTAAGGTGCAGGCCAAGCTAACAAAGGCCAAAAGACAAGTACAAAAAAACGACTCGGTATCTTCGGACAGCTTTATTACGGCTACATACACAGAGAACGGGAGGCAGGGGTGGTCTTGCCGCTAGGCAGGGAGCCACACATAGATCAAGCCTCGTCTTTGCTGCAGGCCAGAGGAGTTAACAATGTCTTTAAGGACAGAAAAATGTCCACAAAAGTGTGAAATCTCAGAGCGACCGGAGGAGTGTGAGCATGTGTCCGCTGCATGTAGCTGGGCCGGGGGCGAAGAGCAGCAGCACCTCAGGGCTTTTCAAGACAAATGAACTCTGTCTCTGTCTGTGTAGAGTCTAGTGCAGGTGCAGTAAAGGGCAATTTGGATTTAACGTTATTTTGAGGTAACAGGTGACGGATTGCTTTAATCAAGAAATACACAGTCATTTTATCAGGATGCTGGACCTAGCTCACTTGACTATATTTTAGACAGATAAACATAAACGTGCTTTCCTAATATTTTCATAGAAATTGTATTGTTATTCTCAAGATTTTATTTCTACATTCTATTATACATTTACACTCATCACTATATGATTTTAATGATTGATGATTTTCAAACTGAGGAAGGAGGTATTTAAATCTGTCTAACTAGATCCAAACTCTCACACACTTTGCATTAATACTCAAATGCATATATTTTTGGGAGCGTGCATGGCTTTAGAACAGTTGGGGGAAACTGGGGTGGATCGCCAAAATGCAGTCAACCCGAGCGCTGCTTTCGGCTTTTACTTCTGTGTTTAAGAGAGATAATAGACTTCTTCTGGAGTGGCTAGGAGGATTACGAAATGTACTTGTGTTAAGCTTTTGAGGAACCCAGAGTCCCTTAAGGAAACCATGCCAGAGAATAGAGCCACCTTAAATACACTATTAACTTTTTCCAATCAAACTCATTTCACCTCATAAAATCTTCAAATGGATATCGCATGTGGCATTTCCTCATGTACCTGACACAGTATTGTTGCCACTGTAGGTGCTATACCTCTGTCGTAGAATAGACTGGAGCTGTTTCCTGGGGCCACTGTTGCTGCTGCCATGCCTGGCCTGTTAAACTCTATTCTGGAACTACATTTTTACCATTTCATCCTTTTTCAGCTAAACGTCAAAATGGCATAAGTATGATGGCATGAAAATGGTCAGGTTTTAATTAAGTCATTTGTTTTGATCTTGCCAACCTGACAGATTCGGATGGAAACATGGCCAATCTGTACCAACAGCGTCTCACTCATATGCCATATTCAAATACAGCTTGGCTAGGTGTGTGGAGAGTCTTGCCCAAGGGCACATTAACGGTACTAGTTGGAGCTGGAATAGAACAGATGTTGCGCGATATGGTGCTAATATCGAATTGTGATCTCTGCTATTTTGGTCATATCATGATTCACTGTCATGATTCATTTCCCTAATTAAATCTAGCTGTATGCATAACATTTACATTACTTTGTTTATTTCTTAAAGGCAAGAAAATTGTTATCTTAGATCTTACATGGAACCACCACTGTTATAAAACTACTGCTCTAGCACCTGAGCCACTGTCACAAATAGGATTTATTAGAATAACCAATTTACAAAGATGTCACCTAAATTTAAAGCAGAACTCTGTGAGCACATCTTGGAATACATTTACTATTTAGAGAATTACAAGCCTAGTTGTTGCAGTGATGTTGTTCATTAAAAGTGTCTAATACTGGCACACCACCACCATCAGTAGACTCACCGTTACTGGCTCTAAAAAAGTATATCTATTGTGATTTAGACCTAAAATGGAGAACGCAGTAGCACAAGTTATGACAGTTTGGGGTCAAGATTCTCGACGACGCGACTATATGCGTTAAACAGCTGAGCACACAAACACCAACATCTGCAGACTGGGTATAGCTCCGCCTGAGAAGCTTTCTGTGCTAATTTAGTGTTAATAAACTTTCAACCAATGACCCGGAAAAGTTGGGAAAGTTTGTCAAGTTTATTTTTAAGTTCATCTAAAATGTAAAGTGGAATATCGACAGAGTTTTTGCCTTTAAAGTAAAGGGATGAAGCATAACATTGTAATCAATAGCCTAATATGCAATGCAACCGCCCCATAAGTAGACAACTTCTCTCTGAAACATTTTAAATCCCTCTGACATGTTGAGCTGTTGTAATTAGTCCATTTGATAAAACCATATCGCTCATGTTTAGTAGTTACTGACTAATACACAGACCTTGAACACAACACAAGAGCAGCCATTTTGGAGATGACCAAACCAAGTCAAAGCCAATTTCAGCTTCCATCACATTGAAACACTACTGTGTAACATTTCAGCCAGTCAATAGATTAGGGCTGGGCAATTAATCGAATTTGTATCGAGATCTAGATTCAGTCATTCAGGCAAATGATATGCTTCATAAGATCTAAAGCCAATCCTCTGTCAGTAAAAGCCTGTGGTTTGGTGCAGAGTTCACACTTTGGAGGAATGAACTAGACTATTTTTTGTGATAAATAGCACTGTTTAAAAGTCTGTCTTGTTTACGTTCATGAAATCAATACTGAAAGTGATTTTTACTTTTGTTATTGAAAAGATAAAATCCAATTGAAAATCGAGATCGGACAATAATCGTAATTTGTTTCTTGCCCTACTTTACAATAGGCTAAAATGACTTCCTTCATTTTCATTACAAGTGCTCAGAAATATGTATTTTGAAAAACATGTTAGGTCTGTGGAAAGGCAAGCCCGCTCTCAGTAATGCTAACTTGGCTTGGTGGCTAAGATGAAGCATAATAGGTTTTCTTATGACGATGTTGTATTATTTGTCATTCACGTCACCTGTCAGCGGTTATATTAATAAACCTGGTGGTGTTGTGCTTATGCAACTTTATGTAAAATTTGTTGCAAGTCACTTCTGATGTAATGTCAATCAAAACACTAATCACTCGATGTATAATTTGAATATTTGGATGCTAAACAAGGACTGCAGTTACCAATGAGTTACAGCATGCTCCTCGGGGCTTACATCTGGCTCATAAAAGAGGGGTTGGGTGAGTCGATATGTTTGGAGCACTTCACTTGTCCAGCTCCATTATTGACCAGTATTGATCAGTTGGAATGATGCGGACCGTAGCCAATGGCAAAATGAGAAATTATGAGATCACACCACTGGATGTTTTCACACATCGCGTAGCTTGGTTTAAAGAAAATCAAACCACTTTTCATCGTAAAGAAATCGGACATGTTGTTGACAATTTATTCACTGTGTGTTTTGGGGCAAAGTTGAAAATGCAGCATAAAATGTCGTGCCATTATTAAAGGCACTGTACTTGATTTTTTTTTTTTTTTTACAAAATGTGAAACTAGATCATTTTAGACAGGTTGCAAAGATTCAAAGTTAACTAGCAGGCTAACAGTGCATGTCTTGATTCTCGGAGGACACAATACTTTATAATTAGATGCCGACAGCACACAGTGGTCTCATTTCTACTTTAAGAGCTGCTTTTACAATAGTGTCATTAATCTTGTCATTAATTGATTGCAGAAGCTGTGGAATCGTGTTACTTGTTGTGAGTGATAAAATGAGCATCCAGTAAACCAAATGTGAGAAAAGGGAAATAAGATCAAGGCTGCGAGCTGGAAAGATTTTAAAATATACACCATGGTCAGTTATAAATTATTATGTACTGGAGTGAAAATTTGAAAATTTGAAAAAAGCCAAACAAATTACAATTCACTTACAGATAGATCTGTTTTAAGATTAGGATTTTTTAGACTTTTAATATATTTTTGTTCTATGTGTTAATTTCCTTTACCTTAAAAATACACAGAAATTGTCTTGTACTATTTACCATTTAGAATTACAACTACAGCACAATCCCATTACAAGACCTGGCTCTGCTGGTCACAAGCCAATATTGAGAAAAATGCCAAATCAAATAATGCAAATTACAAGAAGATGCATAGCTCTCTGCTGAATAGACCAAACAGTATTTTCTTTTACAAGAAATTTAAAAATCACATAAAATCCACTTAAAGGTGCACTATGGAACTTTTCTGGTGAGGGGTACACTACCTGTTTGATGATATGGAGAACTTTTTGCCTGGAACGTTTTACAGTAAGGCTTCAAAATGATCTATCTTGCATTTATTCAATTAGAGGTGTTTTTATTGTTCAGAATTACCACAAAAACACGCATTGTTATTGTGAGCTGGGTCACCTCTCCACAGATCTGACCTGCAACTTGGTCCTGTACTGTCACCTACTTGTCTTCATGGAGATAGATAAGTTTAATGCCATACTGTGGAATATTTCAGGCATATACATAAGATCTCTTTGGAGACATGCAGATGGCTAACCAGAAAATGTACATATAGCGCGCCTTAAAATATTCATAGTATGAGATGCAACACTTCAGTCCTTGCATCCATCCTAAGTACATGGAATCTGAAGGGACCACATGATGCGTGCTGGTCAGCTGACTGTCAGTGTTCATGTTATTTTTACAGATCCCGTCCTCCCTGAGCGCACTAGCATGTCAGCGCAGTCCTTGGCGACCCTATAAATGTCATGTCTTCTCAAAGTCAATTCTCCAGCATCAACTGTGGTGCGATCGGACGTTTTCTCTGGGCACCCTGTCAGCTTTATAAGGCTGTTAAAATGATCAAAGTCCCTTTTAGAAGCCAGCCGAGAAGGAACCAGAGAGCGGCGAAGACAGAGGAGATACATGTGGACGAACAGGCATGAGGAGATGGGATGGATAATGCTACTGAAATTGGATTGTTGTGTAAAATTAAAGGTGGACAATGGGACATTTCTGGCGGGCGTTCCTGCTTGTCCTGTCAGGAATGTCCACAGTATGGCATTAAAAAAATACTAATCTCCATGGAGACAGTGCTTTACAGTGGAACATTCCAGGAAAAGCAATCATATCTCCACGGACACAAGAAGGTGCACCCAAGTTACATAGTTCACCTTTACCTCAGTAACTCATACTACATACAACAGTCAATGGTCCAAAGTCCAAAGCTAATAACTACTGTATTCAACATTTTATAATAGTTTTTAAAATTTATTTATTTTAATACAACTTTTAAATTTCCTTCGGTGTAACAGCATGTATTTTCTAGCCTGTGTAGACAATTTCAGGGAATACATTTTTGCTAATCAAATTGTGACTCTTAATTTTATTCACCAAAGAAAAAATATAACCCCTTATCTCAGTCCAAACCACTCACGGTGTTTTGATGAAATATTTCAGTTTCAACATGTGCGGTCAAACCAGTCATCTGTATTTTTACTTACACTTTATTCACACTCTACTTTATCAGAATTGATGAAGTAAACACAGTAGACAGGGAGTGGGAAAGTAGCAGAAAGCAATAAGAAGACATATGGGTGCAGCGCGAAAGGCCCGACATGGTTATCGAGCCGCTGCCACTGCTACTAATTACACTTAAAGTAAATCTGCTGCAGACACAGGAGAGATAATGAACGCGACTGAAGCAAACCTGATGTAACCTACAGCACAGTGCTCTCTACGCTTCACTCCAATGGAAACAATAGGAGGTTAAGAAGGTTGGACTGGATTTGTAAGTGTCACAAGTAAGTGAGCAATCACGTTTACATGCATGCCAGGAAAACCGAATACTGGCCTGCTCATATTAAACAAGATTTTCCAACTGGAACAATGATTGTGGTGCCTTCATTTAAAATTCCAGATGCAAAGACACATCTGGAGATCTCTGTATGTAACAGAGCAGTCTGATCACACTGGGACTAGGAGAGGCATTCAACTGCACAAGGTAAGAAACAGCCAAGAAGGAGAGTTAGATCAGCAGTGCCTCCACCACGGACTAGATCGTATTGTTTTTGTTTCATTTTTTTGGTATGCTATGTGAAAGTGAAACTAACAACTAAAGGAAAAAGAAAATAAAAAAACTTGACCAAAATAGCACAATGTGTACATTTCCAGTTTTGATCAGAGACAAATGAAATCCAGTCTGTAGACAAGAAGTATTAGTGCTTAGCTTTTAGTTCACCTATACCATTTCCATTTTATTTTTGCCGGTCTAACATAACTTGTTTCCAACATCCTGTATATCATAATTACAATATACTGCATGCACTGTTGGCTTCCATTAAACTAATTGGGAAAATATATAAAACTGCAAAATTAACTAATTATGCTGGAGACAAATTGCTCAGCAAGCAAACAGAGCGACCAATTCAAGATATTGATATAGTAAATCATGTGGAGATATGTGGTAGTACGATGGCAAAAGCAAAACATAGGAAAGCAGCCAGCCACAACTTGCAGCATTAGAGAAAAGATACATGAAAATAATATATATTTTGTACAAACATTTCAATTTATTGTGTGCGTTTTATTTTAGATGGCTGAGCGTTAGCCATAAACTAGGTAGAGTTGACAATGGACGATATACTAGCAACAACAAACTACGCACAACTTTCTTGCTTGGAGACAATGGGGCTATCTATTCTCTCACCGTACAACATAAAACATTAAAGTTAGCAGTCATAACAATAGTGTGAAGAATCTGAATGAGTAGATGTTCGTAGCTTACAAAAATGTATGCCAAGATACAATATATTATTTTCAATTTCCAAATTGACTTTTAAGCTAGGGTCCCCTTAAAAATGCCGGAATAGTGGTGACACATTGTGGTAAAATATAGCAGCATCTCTCTATTGTGGAAGGTTCAGGTCCCAGCAGGACTTTGTGTGGGCTTTGTATCCCTCTATAATCCTCCTCTCGGCTG
Source organism: Periophthalmodon schlosseri (assembly GCA_000787095.1). Classification (NCBI taxonomy): domain Eukaryota; kingdom Metazoa; phylum Chordata; class Actinopteri; order Gobiiformes; family Gobiidae; genus Periophthalmodon; species Periophthalmodon schlosseri. The sequence goes on along the minus strand of KN483353.1, from coordinate 74,961 downwards.
CTCACGCCAATAACTGCAGCTGTCAGCGAGGAAGAGGAGGGAGGGGGGGGGCAAGGTATGGAGGGAAAGGAGAAAGAGTAGGGCGAGGAGGGAGAGGAGGGAGAGGAGGGGGAGGAGGGAGAGGAAGCAAGGTAAGAATGGAGAGGAGGAAGAGGAGGTAGAGGAGGCAGAGTAGGGAGAAAATAGCGGGATTCTAAGTACCATCTTTTCTTGGCTACAATGGGTTGAAAATGAGCCTTCATCTTGACAGGATAACTGAAGTCAACCAGGATTAAAACAGGTCCAATTAAACTTTCCACTTCAAGTATCTCAACTTTTTTTGAATAGGTAAAAAATTCTAAATTCTCTAAGCAAGATACAACCAGGACCAAACCAAAACCAGGACCAGGTCGGAATTTCAATGAAGCCTTGTGCAAATGAGCTATGCCACAACACTATTATTTTCTTTACACTTTCAGTTTGAGAACCAAATCGAGACAAGAAAGTAGCAGATTCATATTCACAGCAATCAGACTAATATGCATCAACAAAAGCCTTCCAAAATCCTCCCAGAGGAGTATGAATTATAAATTATCGTGAATTATGGAAACAGAGGACAGCAGCGACGCCACATTAATCAGCAAACAGAGAGGAAAAAAAAACGCTGGACGTGAGTTCAATGAGCAGGTAGGAACTCAGGCAAACAGGCTTTAGCACTGCACTGTAAAAGAATGGAACGTGTTTTGTTATATTGTGAAATGTACATTTGATAACATTATATGAATAAGATTGTCGAATTATGTAAGCAACAGATTCAATTACATTGTATGAGCTCATAAGTAATTTGTTACCTACCTATTACCTTACCTATTATTAGCTGTATTATATTTATTATAGTAGTTCTGTTATTTTACTTACTCTCACCAAGATATTTTCAATGTAAAACATGATTTAAATATAATGTCATAATTGCACAGTATTACCCATGTCAGTGCTTCATGAGCCTTTGGGAATTACTGTGTTGAGTAACTAAACTAAAATAATTTCTTCAATAAATGTTAAATGATCATGTTGTATATAGCGCTTTTCCTCCTTCAAGGCATCGAGCGCTTTACATCAAGTAACATGAAACTTGCACTGGAATTACAGTTAGGGCTACCAAACTTTGTTCTTGCATTACTAGAGAACAGTAGGTACTACAGTAGTGTATAGACTAAAGACACCCTGATCATTAGAGTCATTATAAGTTGCTTTTGACTGGCTCCCCTAATTAAAGTGTGTGTGTTGGAGGGAGGTAGAGTTAGTGGCAGAGGAGCAGGAGTCTGGCGCAGAGACCATGTTTAATTGACAGTGTCAGGAGAAGCGTTCACAGCTGATCAACACCTCTATTTCCAGATACACTCCAGCAGATGTGTGCCTCACCAGTTTTGTCTCAGCACACAATGGAAAGACCCACCAAAGTTATGGAAAATTACATTAAAAAAAGTCAACTTTGCTGGGTTACAGGGTTGTCAAAAGTATCGAAAATCAGATACTCAGAAAACTAGTATCGAAACTAGATACTCAGAATGATCTTGAGCTATACCAGAATTCTGAATAAGTATAAGACCACATAGATTAGTACAGCCATGGACTATGGAACATACCTGGGCAACTGAGGGATTACACAGATATAAGGCCACATGGTAATACAAAAGAAAATACCGGATTTTCCGGACTATAAGTCGCATTTTTCATAGTTTGGTCGGGGGTGCGACTTATACTCAGATGCGATTTATATGTGAAATATATGTTTTTTTCTTCATTATTATGGATTTTTCGGCTGGTGCGACAGAAAAATACGGTACTACGATTTAATGTTGAAAATGACATTCTATTGTGTAAAAAAAGAGTGAGTTTTTATTATCAGTGTGGCATTGGAATCAGTATCAAGTATCAAGTCTATTCCTTAGTATCAAAATCGAGTTGAAATTTTAATATCATGACAACACTACTGGGTTACAGCAAAGGAAGGTTTATAGCAGGAAGGGCTACATACATCGCAGTTGCACAATCATATTCATGGGCAAGGTCACACAAGGTCAAGTAGGGCAATAATGCTGCTAGCTGCACTGTAAGAAAAATAATTCGTACCACAAAGGGGTCACCTCTCCACAGATCTGACCTGTAACTAAGTCTAGTGGCATCGCCTTCTTGTTTCCATAGAGATAGTTTAATGCTGTGCTTTGGAACATTCTACACAAAGCAATAACATCACCATAGAGACAAGCTGGCAAGGTGGCAGACCTTGCACCAGAAAAGTTACATAGTCCACCTTTAACCTTTACGTCAACAGAAATCTATGCAAAAATGTGACCACTCCTGAGCCACTTTGTTCTCCCTTTGTTTTGGCTGCAGTTCATCATGCATCACCCAAATGGGGACATATATTGTGTAGGACTTGTAGCGCTCTAAATATCCCTCCCTCAGCCGCCGTGTGCTGCCAGGGGTAATGATAAACTATCAGACAGAATTCAGGCCAAAATAGACTTTACATCACTGCTGTCTCCTCCTATCCGGACACTAAAACAGCCTCTATATTTGGAGCTTCACATGCATTTTCACACAGAGAGGAGCACTTAAGGTACAAGCAGCGGCTCTCTGGAGAAGTCTAGCCAAAGAAAGTAGAGCGTCCAGAGCCAGATGGACTTTACAAAATGTGCAGACTGGGGAATCCCTAATACGACAAGATTAAATGAAACAACCTCCTTGACCTATTATTTCTTAACTAAAAACATGCCTAGAATAGTTTTTCATTCATATGTGTTTGAGTAATACAGTATTCTTTAATGCAGTCTTTCTAAAAGCTTGGAGTGGCTTGTACTTCCATATCCCCTAGAAGTGATCTATATATAGTTTGGTCTCATCCATTAAAAAAGTATACAGTAATGCTGGATTTACACTCAATACGCGTTCGGCACATACTTTGGTCGGGTGACTCGCAGACTGCCTGTTACACCAATAACACTGGTCTACTTAGCTAAAAACTGCTCTAGACTCCTGCTTAGAGCACCCGCACACATTGGTTTTTATCACGTTGGAAATCTTACAAGTCCCAAACAGAACCCCACTCGGATTTGGTATAAACCTGGCATTATGGTGTCATGATTCTTCCAAAATATAAAGGATCAATTAACAAACAAAAAATGAATGACTGCATTTAGCATTGGTTTAGATCTGATTTAGTTAAGACCAGGTTTAGCTCAAGTTAAAACTTTTTTAGTCTAGTTATTGTTTAGCTCTGAACTTTTGAGACTTGGCTTGAGACATTAGAATTGTTATTGATTTTGCCAAGGTCCACTTATAGGGTGTGATCGCACTTGCACACACCATCTCAAAATTGGAACTAAACCTACTAAATCTATACCTAGACAAAACCAGGACTAGAGCTGGACCTAAATCAGGACTAAACTGGGCTTAAACCAGGAGCAGTGCCACCCATCTTCAGATCTTGAGTGAGTCTTGGTGAGGGCTACCTTAGCTGGAGGATTTTACCTACTGTGCATGTTTTCGGTTGATGAGGGGAACCAGAGTGCCCGGAGTAAACCAACTCAGACATGGGGGGATGCATGCTAACTCCACACAGAAAGTCCTAGGCAGCCCGGGAACCGAACCAAGAAGCTTATCAAATATTATGGTAGCTTTAGCCAGATAGAACAAGTTTTGCCAGAGTCTTATGACACTTGATGATTTATGAGCACTCCAGCTCTTTTCCAGTACTTTTTAGTTTCTCTGCTAAAACCTTCACGTTGACAAATTCTCTGTGTGTCACCCGGGCCGTATACAGTCAGAATACGGAGCACTTTGAACTATCTGAATGCAGCCCCTGTCTTCACGTACTGACCCTGCCATAGACTTGAGTGTTTGTTATTTTTGCCGGACCAGTGGCTCTCTCTCCCTCTCTCTGCTGCTCCCTGTTGCTCGGTGATGAGATGAGACAGGCGCGGGATGGTCCTGATAGATCGGAGGAGACACGCTGAAGATGGCCCGGCTGTGATGGGAGCCCATTATCCTGTCCTGTCCTACCCCCGTCTGTGTCTCATGTCCACAACTCACCTGCATTCACAAATGTTCAAGTACTTTCCTGCACTGTGATTTAAGGGGCCGTAGTCTTGATACTTTAAGATATGTTACGAGAGAATGGATATAACAGGTGAAGAGGGATTGGGTTTAGGGCAAAATATCAATCACTTTTCTCTTTTTAGGCAAGCTAACACGCATTTCCTGATTATTGGACAATAAAACGCCCTAATTAGATGCTCAAGAGCTGCTTATACAACACATATATACTGGAGCAAGACAAATTTAGCTCAAATAAAATTGCTAATATTAACTTAAAATCTTATTGTTATGGAAGTTGATATATTATATTGGCTTTTGACAATTGTTTACACCAAAACATATGAGGGATTTTTTATTAAATTAAAGAAAAGTGCACTATGTAACTTCAGCCACTTGCTTGTCTCCAGGGATATGTTATGTTTTTGCTTGGCATGTTCCATGGCATTAAATTATCCATCTCCATGGAGAAAATAAGGTGAAGCCACCAGACTAGGCAAAGCAATCGAGGAGCTGGTGGCTGTCCAGAAAGTTACATAGTGCACCTTTAACACAGACATCTCTTGTCATCACTACAGTTCGTACTATTGCTTTGAGTGTTGCTTATTTGGAGTGTCGCCTTTGAGTGAGAAATGCCACCAGTTATCTGCAGTATTGTTTTATTTGTACCACAGCACAGCCTCCTCCCTGGAGCTCTGCACTGACAATCACAGCTTTAGATAAACAGCTCTTGGCACCAACTACTTCATCTGCGCGCTGCCCTCCGGTGGTACTTCCAACTAAAATACGTCACTTACTGTCACCATGTGTCACTCCTCACAGTTATCCTTGTGAGTGTCAGATCCTGCAAAACAGCAAGACAGCTACATCCAAAACATCATAATCCCTTTTACAAGACCTGGAAATTTGTCAACCTCAAAAGCAGGATGAATTAAAAAATGCAACTACTTACTGGAACTCACTCAGTATATGGAAGCGTGTATTAAAAACACATTGGAAAGTGGCAGAGTGGTTAGCACTATTGCCCAGTTGCAAGTTCAATTCCCAGTCTGACAGCATGTTGTCCATTTGGGCAAATCCATTGTAAAAGAACAGAGGAGGGCTGTCAAATGTGAGAAACACGCAAAAAAGCTTTTCATTTTGCATATATTGTATTACTATAGCAGTGGCAACCCTTTGATTAAAAGCTGGAATGAAAAAAATGACATGGGAATAAAAAGGTAATAATCTGAAAGAGATTTTTTAAAAATCTGATATTTGGAATATTTATCATTTTGCAAAATTTCCATGGTGAAAAAAATAAATACTTTTTTAATGTGGGTTTTTGCTACCTGCTATCAAATGGCATTTATTTGTTTTTGCAGTACAAAACAAAGGACATTTGTAGGAGTTTTTCCTGTGTAACGGCTGTCAAACAGTTTGCTAATTGCACGTTTAGTTTTCTTATTTACACTTTTGATCAGACAAGTGGTGACGGACTTTACATTACCAGCTTGTTGTCCAAATCACGTCGCATGTCCTCAGCCCCCCCCATCCCCAGCTGTCCCATTCCCTCCCCTTTGCATCAGGGGGGCATGCAGTCTCCCCTGACAGCGGGACGGTTCCATTCTGCAGACAGAGAGCTCCTCCATTGTGTTTTATTTACAAGACCAGACCCCGCGCCGCAATATTAAACAGCCTTCATGTCGCATTAGTGCAACAGGATCAGGGCCAGCCGGGTTCACCTGCTGCATGTCTCCACAAATATCTCCATAGCACTGTCAAGGACGCATCGGCAAATATACTGTTTTAGTGTCTTCTATTTTCACTGAAAGACCGTGTCCCTGGTTAAACCTGCAGCTAGGGCAGATATTACACACACTGGTTTGGTCTCGAATAGAACTAACAAACCAAACAGGAAGTCAATATTTTCCTTTATAGATATGAGCAAGCAGTGAATGCAATAAAAAGTCAATCAAAGTCTACTTACTTGCGACCTCAGAATGTATTACTTCGACATTTTTCCAGTTTTGGGCTGTAAAAGTGACAAACTGCATTAGAAAAAAGTAGTAGCATTTAGTTTCAGTTTTAGTGCCAATGAGCTGGTTTGACTGCTAAGGAGATGGTGGCGCATTGAGTTAAGCTTTCACTCAACAATAAAAGAGTTGCTCAGAGTCAACTATTTTTATACGGCTGGAAGATTTATCGCAATCAAACTGAAAAAAAAACAAAGACTGTTATTTAAGTAAAGTAAATATCACTGTAAACAACAACTCTAGTTAAAGCGTTACATATGTTCTGAAAAGCAGGGGATTCTTGTATTATTTTAGCAGTTCAGATTTCACTCTTCTCTCAAATCCTAATGCTCTTGTTTTTAAAATGTCTGATCAGACGCTTCCGCAATCCGGCCCCAGATAAAGTGGAAAAAAATGGATGGATGATCAGAATCCTACCATTGAAACATAAATATTTAATATCATTGCAAAGCTGAAAAAATTGAAAAACCCTCCAACAAGCAAATCATTGCAAATTATTCACCCTATAAAATGAGAAAAAAACAGCCCAATATTGTGTACAATGAAAACTATACCGCACTTGCTAATATAAAGTACAAGGCGTGATTAGATCTATAGTCAGTGAGGTGTTAATGTGTTAAATATAAACTAGATGGCACCAGACGCTACATAAATCCTGAAGCTTGTATTCCTGTGTGAAGGTGTGAATGACAAAATATGTCACTATACTTTATATATCACAATTAATAATAGTGTTCTACGCTTAAATATGAAAACTCAAAATTTGAAATGTGGCCATTCTGAGTTTCTATAAAGCAGCGATATACAAGCAAAACCATACAAACCAACACCTAGACAAGAAGCGAGCCATCTTTGTAATTACAGAGCATATAAACATAATTAAGTTAAAGGTGCACTATGTAACTTTCTTGTCCACCACCTGAGATGTTATTGCTTTGCCTGGAATGTTACACATTTAACTTATCTATCTTATTCTGCTGCAGGTGTTAAAATAATAAACTGAACATTTTATTCTTACTGTGACCGTGATTTTCTCTCCACAGATCTGAACTGTGTCTTAAAGCTACATACTACATACTTAAACATAGTGCTACATTTTGAAGAAAAAACATATCACAGGGGACTGCAAATAAGAGTTTAGTGCAAATTTCTGCAGAATCAATGACTGAAGCATCAAACTCTGAATCTGAGGTGACAGAAATGTCATTTTATTCAAAATGCTGGGTGACCAGTGATCTCCTTTGTATCACTGAAATAAACAAATCTGATTGCACGTTATGGTCTGAGCCTGGCTCAAGGTGCAGACTGATATCTCTGATATTCTGGACTTGCTCTGTAAAATAAATTTTGTTAAACATTATCATATTTTAAGCAGCTTCATATTGACCATATTTGGGCATTTTTCAAGGCTACCTCTGGCTCTTGATTCTGTTGTTTGGGATCACAGAGTAAATCTTCTCATGCGTGCCTCGTGCAGCCGTTGTACTGTATTTTGTTTTGCACCGTGACAAATAGACTGGCCCCATTCTTTCAATATTCCAATTCCCCTTTTTGGACCCAACAACAGAGGAGGAAAACATCAACAGGAAAAACTGGCACAGAGGGGAGTGTCCTGATCTGCTTCATAATGCTACACCATGGCAACAACACTCTGAGCTAAACATGGCAGTATGTAACATTTTCCATATAGTTTATTTATTTTTCTGACATTGTACTTTGTTTTGACATTGTTTGTGCACTATTTAACTTTGGTGGGGGGTATGCCATCAGTCTATATGGAGCTGGTATTGCTTTTCCTATAATGTTCCACAGTATGGCATTAAACATATCTATCATGTTTCTATTCAACTACAGGTGATTTATTGCTCAAAAATATCTAGAAAAACATCCTTTTTAGCAGAGTTGTCCCTCCACAGATCTGAGCTGTAACTTGGCATGGAGGTAACGATTAACACTTTCAGATCAATACTGTTGCCCTAATCATATTTCAATATAAACAAACAGCTTATTTGAACGCTTGTTTTCCTCCTCTGCAGGCAACAGCACGGAATTGAGCATGGTCATATGTTTAATCTGCGGCATGGCTATTAGCTACATAACGCTGTAGCTCTGGAGAACAGGATGGCTTTAGCATACAGGTTTGTTAAAAGAAATGACTACAGGTATGTTTTTGAAAAGGAACCGTAGCAGTATGATTAAAAGCCCAAAAAGCAGATCTAGAACAATACTGGACATTTTTAAATGATAACTTCTGATGGGACACACATACTGAGTAATGGGGAAAGCAGTAAAACAGTTAGTCACTGCTTACTCAACATTACTTTAGTCTCTTTGCTGAGGCCAAGAGATTTGTGACAGAAAGAGGTTAGGCAAGAAAGATCCATTGTTTTAATCACTAAACAGCTCCGGAAGTAGCAAAACCAAGAAATCACAGTTTTGCTATTGTAAGCTTTTTCCGTTAGTAACAAAAGCCTGACATATTATTGATATTATATGACAAACTGTAGGGCATTATGCATTTATTAGCGCCTGAATTTTAGTTTCACTTCACAGGAAAAGCTCTGGGTGCTTATAGCTTGCCCCCCCACTCCACTCTGCCATAGTGCACACACATTAATGGGAGGTACAAGGCTTATATGGGGAGGAGAGGGTCTAAAAGGTAGAGACATGTTATGAATATTATACAGTTACACACTGAAGTCACAGGCAGCAGCTTTTACCCCTCTTACTACAGGTCTACTGAGAGCACTGAACTAATAATGGGCTGCTTTGTACTTCATTATTCAAATCATGTTGTGGGGCCTGGGCTGTGTCAGATTTATTTTTAAAATCTGAGTAAAAAGGTAATTTGTAATTTAGAGGGACATAAATTACTTTTTAAATTCAGTAATGTATTAATTTTGGGTAAACTTTATACCAGCTGGCTTGGGTGTGACATGGATATAGACTACTTTCACATTCTGTCAAGCTTGCACTCAAAATATCATGGACAATGGGGTCCTTCTGTGCCTTCCAGTCAGAGGTGGGTAGTCACCATACTTTTAATTCTACTTGAGTAATATTTGTTTGAAGTAACAATACTCCTTTAGTAAAAGTTTTGGTTACTCTTTGGAGTTTTACAAGTCTATAAGTGACAAACTTTTGCTCTTACTTAAAGATAGTTTTTGTAATTTTTGTGTCTATTCTTTAAAAAAATATCAGAATCTGAACATAGTTGGTATTTTGTCTGTGCCATTACAATAACTCATAACCAGATTTTTTATTCATTTTACACCCAAATTGTTACTCAGTACTCAAGTAGCAGTTTCTCCAACATGTCTTCTACTATAATACTAATTTAAAGAAATGTTACTCTTAAAAATTGTGACTACTTTGCCCACCTCTCCCTCCAACTCTACTCCTGATGTCCATAACACAGATCAGAAACATGGGGCATCAATGGACCAGCCCTGGCCACATTTAGCCTAATAAATATCTCTACTCCAGCCCATAGCCTGCAGTCTGATCTCTGGGCTCAGACTAATTGCTGGATGTTGATTTTTCGTTGTCTGGAGTGAGTTAACAGGAAATCGAAGTGACGTGGTGGCAGTTCGTTAGGAGATATCAATAGCCATCTCGTTTGCATGGGAACTAATGAGGCGCTGCTCTGTGCTCTTTGTTACTGGTAAGTGGAGGCTGACAGCAAGACGTATGGTTAACCTAAAGCTTAAGTAGTCGCAGTGAGCAGAGAGAGCAGAATAGGGCTATAAATGGAAAAGTACTACTGTGGTTAAGAACAAAGCCAAGAAGTAAATAAAAAGTTCATTTGTCGATGGGAAACAACTGTCTGAAGTTCAATGTGAGAAACTATGACAAATGCAAATGTACTTGTATCTTGAATGTTACTTAAATACATTTAAAGGTGCATTATGTAACTTTTCTGTTGGAGGGGCAGCCACCTGCTTGTCTCAAAGTAGATGCAGCATGGCATTAAACTTTTCTATCTCCACGGTAAAATGCAGGTGGTGCTACCAGGTCATGTTATAGGTATGATCTTGTACACAGTAAGAATAAATGTTTTACAAGATTTCTTTGAGAAATAAATAAACACCTGTAACTGAATAAATGCAAGATAGATACATTTAGTGCCATACTGTGCAATATTCCAAGTTATAACATCTCCATGGAGACAAGAAAGGGGCGGATTCATCATTTAAAAATTACATAGTGCACCTTTTAAATACTTAAATCTAAGATAGATAGAGTCTTTTGTTGAATGGAAGACTTGTTGCAACAAAATTATGTGTTATGTAATGACAGCAAAAATACAGTATGCTTTTATAACAACATTGCTTTATGTGGAACATTATTAATTTATTTACAGGTGGGTGTATAATTGCCGGTGGCAGGGATCAACATGTCAACCTTTGTGTATATATGCAAGTGTTTTTGCAGATCAGCTATTTGACACAACGATACTACAATGCAAATTTATTTCAAATCTAAACATAGGTGAGCCTATTTGATAAAGTCAGGCCATTGTTGTTTATTCTACAACAGTCCAGTCCCTTTAAACAAAACCACATAAGTGTATTCTGAGCTAATCTCCTCATCCCTTTGTTCATTATTCCGCCTTCCGCTGGTTCTCACTTCTCGACCTTGGCCGTCCCGTATGGCCTCTCGCTCTTCACCTGTTGCCTGCTTCCTGTCTCCTGTATCTGGTGTGATTGATGTTTTAAAAGCCCCAGCAGCTTGTTCTTTTGCATATATTTATTTTCGGTAAAGGTTTAGTATTTCCTGCTTGATTTGTATGTAGCTCTCTAATGGACCCAGTGAGTGTCTGTATGAGCGCGTGTGTGTGCGGGTTTGTAAATCTATATGCAGCTGATTTCCAAATGCCTCCGGTAGCTAATACACCAGCTAATGGCCGAAGTAATGATTGTTGCAAATGGAAGTGCCGAATACGGTTGTTGTGTGAGAGGATATAGGGCTGTTTAGTGTACACAACTACTACTGCCTTAAGGAGAGTGTCTTTGCAACAGATATCAAGGACATTGATTTTCTTTCAGAATTTGAATATTTACTTTACTTTTTAGCACACATTTTTAACACATTGGACATTCCGTCATCCTATTATTACTTTGGTAGTTGACGAGACAGAAAGTGTTCTTAGTTTTGTTTTTAACTGCAGACAAACTGCAGACAAATATATTTTTAAGAGTTTTTTGACAAATACAATTTATTCTTTTTTTCCATCCATCCATTTTCTTCCGCTTATCCGGGGCCGGGTCACGTGGGCAGCAGTCTAAGCAGGGAATCCCAGACTTCCCTAACCCCAGACACGTCCTCCAGCTCCTCCAGTGGGACCCCAAGGCGTTCCCAGGCCAGCCGAGAGACACAGCCCTCCAGCGCCTCCAGTGGGACCCCAAGGCGTTCCCAGGCCAGCCGAGAGACACAGTCCCTCCAGCGTGTCCTGAGTCTTCCCCGGGGCCTCCTCCTGGTGGGACATGCCTGGAACACCTCCCTAGGGAGGCATCCAGGGGGCATCCGGAACAGATGCCCGAGCCACCTCAGCTGGTTCCTCTTGACGTGAAGGAGCAGCGGCTCTACTCCAAGCTCCTCCCGTGTGACAGAGCTCCTCACCCTATCTCTAAGGGTTTTATTTTATTTGTTATTGTGAACTCTAACTCTGCTGTACAACTAGCAATTCCAAAACGTTTCAGATTACACTGTACAGAAAGAGCAACACAGGAACAAAGAAGATGAGTACTTTTTATAGCACATTTTGTTTGACAGATTTCCTCGATGTTGGAGCTGCTGAGGAATGCTGGGAAACACCTGCGGCACCAGCAACTCTCTCTCTCTTTCTCTCTCCATCTCTCCATCTTTCTCTTCATTTCTCTCTCAGGACATGAAAGTGCAACGCGTCTTGGCTCGGAGGTAATGCTTAGAAGACATGTGAGGAGCAGACTAGAGACAGCACAGTCAAAACGGCAAGACCAGGGATCCACATAAATGAACTCCAGGAGTTTCACTATGAGCTCTTGATGGGAGGAGAAGGCTAGTGCGAAAGACACAGGCTAAACGTAAGAGCTGAGGAGACAAAGAAATAGGAAGATAGGAGACAAGAGAAGTGTCCAAGCTTCACCATCCCAGTAAGAAAATGGGACTTCAAATTAGGGCTAGGCGATTTGATGACAAAAATGAAATTGTAAATTGATCCGAGAGATGGAACGCTATTTATTTCAGGTACAGCCAAGCAAATGGTAATATAAGGCTGTTACCAATGTCCTCATTCCAATCATCAGGACAAAGCACCGGACCTTGGGGGACCGAGCCTTCGATGCCGCCGCCCCCGCCCTCTGGACCTCACTCCCACAACCCATCAGGAACTCAGACTCATTACAGCACTTCAAATCACTACTAAAAACTCACCTGAATCTGGCATCCCCCCATGATTTCCAACACTGTTTTCTACAGTTTCTTTTGTTTGTAATGTGTCTTTGAGTGTCCAAAAAAGTGCTATATAAGTCCAATGTATCATTATGTATTATTATCATGTATCTTTGACCCTATTCTATCAACAATGCTTGTAATTCCTGATGATTGCATGTAATAAATATAATCATACAAAGAGCTGGAGGAATACGGCATGCACCAGCTAATATGGCCAGCTAATGATAGGGTACGACTCAGAGACACATTTATCCTGGACCTGTATACTGATTAACCCCTAAACATGTGAGTTTTCAGCCTACTTTAGAGTGGCGGCACACTTTTTTGTTGAAAAGATACATAACTGGCCCTGATATGAACTGCCAAATTGCTTACACCCCTATTTGGTTTGTTGCATAGAAATGTGTACCAACCATCTAAAAATAGTTACATTTATTTTTGTTTTATTGGGCTGCATACCCCATGTGCTGGTGTTAAAGTGATGATGTCGTCACATGTCTGGATGCAGATATTACAAGGCGAGACTGTCAGGGGGGATACCAGCATACTCCTCTTCAC